>CABFWB010007302.1:0-25892 GCA_902151455.1 Timema bartmani | reverse complement strand
AACTTTCACTTTTGATAGATAGTATCAATACTTATAAGATAGGAACAATAATATAGTGAAATATTATCAATGCCGACCATAAATAAATACAGTTGAAACACTTTAGTCCGGCATCCTTGGGACCAAACAAGTAAAGAAATTGCTGGACCACAAAATTCGACTCCTAAGAACCGTTTATATAGGAACTTCCCATGCCTAGGTCCTAGGCTTACCATATCTCTCTACATATTGATATGTAATATAGGGTAGAATAAAGATTAAAAAAAGGACCTCTTTCATCACTCCTGGACTGTTGGCAGGGCTAAAATACAGCTAGAATACAAGCCAAAAAAAGAATGTATGATCAAAACACTCGGCTGCAGATGTAAACAACTTTGACGTCTTTTTACTGCTGCCAGCACCGCCCTGGTGGCTGCCCCTCAAACTAATGGTGGCAGATTCAATATGTTTCGGACCACAGAATACCAAACTAAAGATTTTAAACTGTATGTTTTTATTTTCTAAAAGGAAATTCCTATGAGAATTGGATCATAGCTTCCTATTGGCTACCTTTTAGATTAAGACGTTACCACCCCTCAGGTTGAACATAACTATTTTAAACTGTTAGATAAATTTATTTCTACGATCCGAATGTGTCAACTATGGTTTATATGTCACTAATTATTTATATGTATTATCGTTTTAGATGAATTTAGATACCATCTTATTTTTGAGATCTCCCTTATTTAATTTCACATTTTGGTTGGCTATTACGTTTCCCACAGCTTTGACTTTTTTTTAACCCTCGTTTCACTTCCTCGCCGTCCGCAATTATTCGCACTAATGTTGTTAGGATGAGAAAGTTAGAATTCAATGAAGATGTAAGCCTACCCAAATTTTTCTGGAGGAAGATGTCGGCTTGTCCAAATTCACATGAAAGAAGATGTAGGCTTACCCTAATTTACATCGAGAAAGATATAGGCTTAATCGAATTTCCTTTTATTAAGATATAGGTTTACCAGAATTTGCATGGAGCGAAAGGCAGGCCTACCCTTATTTGCATGGAAAAGGATGCAGGCTCACCAGAATTTNGCCGTCCGCAATTATTCGCACTAATGTTGTTAGGATGAGAAAGTTAGAATTCAATGAAGATGTAAGCCTACCCAAATTTTTCTGGAGGAAGATGTCGGCTTGTCCAAATTCACATGAAAGAAGATGTAGGCTTACCCTAATTTACATCGAGAAAGATATAGGCTTAATCGAATTTCCTTTTATTAAGATATAGGTTTACCAGAATTTGCATGGAGCGAAAGGCAGGCCTACCCTTATTTGCATGGAAAAGGATGCAGGCTCACCAGAATTTTCATGGAGGAAGATGTAGTCTTACCTGAATTTTCGTGGAGGAAGATGTAGGCTTACCCGAATTTTTGTGGAGTGAGATTTAGGCTTACCAGAATTTGCGTGGAGAAAGCTGTAGGCTTACCAGAATTTGCGTGGATAAAGCTGTAGGCTTACCCGAATTTGTGTGGATAAAGCTGTAGGCTTACCAGAATGTGTGTGGAGAGAGCTGTAGGCTTACCAGAATTTTTATGGAGAAGATGTTAAGATGGATTTGATTCCCGACCTCCCATCACACAAAAATTGTATTATATGACCTTGACACTTAACCGCGTGCTCACCGATGTAGGCGATAGCGTTTGTTTTTTACAATTAAAAGTATAGCTAATTTATTTGTACTGCATTTTGAGAGTTTAACATGACGTAAATGAGTAATGTTGTTTTTTTGTAGAAAATCTAGGAGCACCAGATACCGAATTATAAAACCTAGTTTTTCCAATATCCACTTTGAGGATCGAACTTGGTTTAAATTTAACTAAATTTATTTTAAATAAAATTCCTACTCCTTAAAAAATTTAAATGTTCATTTCAATTTGTGAAATGACATTTTTCTACACATTGTTTCATACTATCTTAGTTTATATTTCACTGAAATACTATATTTATGACAAACATTTCTGTAATACTCACTATTCCATTTGTCACCCTTAATAAACCACCAAAGGACATTGTTAAGACAGTCAAGTCACGTTGATTACGGTGGGCAGGATGACGGGCAGCACGAGAGATTCTAAAACCTTGTTCAGAGTACTGAGTGGGAAGAGACCATTGGGAAGACCTAGATGCAGATGGGATAGAATGGACCTGAAAGAGATAAGGTGCAATGAGGTGGACTGGATGGAACTAGCTCAAGACAGGTATAGGTGGCGGCAATGAACTTTCGAGTTCTTAATAAAATAATGAGAAATAGACCAATGTATATATTTTTTGTTAGCACATTCGGGAGGTGATAAGATTACTTCACATTTCGTAGAACCTTGACAGACAATCTTGGAGTTGCGCATAATATTGGAACAGAAACAATGTCGACCCATCAAAAACCAGATGGGCACACACACACACTTCACGTTATCATACACCTCAAGTACTTACGCAATACCAATGTTAAAGTTCAACTAAATGATGGTTGAGATTATGACGACGAAAAAGCACCACTGATCATCCAAATTTAGTATATATTGGAAAGGCAAGTGTCAGTAGTTCAGTGTCGTAACTGAATTCAATACAAGATGTTGAGGATTCTAGTTGTCTTGGGAGCTTTGGCTGCGTGCTTAGGTGAGATAACTTGTAATATTTTAATTATTTATTTCATGCGACTTTATGCTAAAAGTGTAGTAAATTAATATAAACTGTTTTAAAATAATTCCTCTTCAAGAAACATAAAATACTGTAGGATTGTTTTTATTTTGTTTAGAATATAGACATATAATATATTTTCCAATACAACTATTAATAACCTACAACTATTATTAGATTAGTACTAAAAATAGAAAAGTAATCTTCGGTAAATTTTAGTCATGAATATTTATTTTTACGATTTACTGTCAGTGTGATTTTTAAAACACAGGCATCCAGTTTCTAGTTGTAATTTTTAATAAAACGAGCTACTAAATATTATATTTGGTTGCCTGATGAATCACAGCCGTATTTACAGTCGGTTTAAACTATTGTTTGAAATATTGTAAAATACTTGTATGTGTCATCATTTTTGGCTAAACTACAAAGTCTAATTAAATGCTAAAGAATCGCTCATTTATTTTGTCATCCTCACAAGAAGAGGTATAATGTCTACAGCAATAATTAAAAAAAATATTTACAACTATTTTGGAAATCTGTACCGATAGGGATACGAACTAATACATCAGTTTCATCCAGTGGGATTTTAAAATGATGAAGAGGTCTGCTCTCCATTCCCGATAGAGTTTTTCTGAGGCTTTTATTTACTAAATGGGTTTCCAATCAGTCTCAACGCAAATAAGGGTGCATTAACTATAAGTTATACCTTCCTTTGTCCCTATTTCATTCGTGTAAATATGTGGATAAAATCATATGTGTTCACATATAGGCTGATAAAAAAAATTATCGTTAGACATTGCATGGTTTTAATAATACATTATTTTTAATGTAAATATTTTTTTTCTAGCCGCGCCCACCAATGAAACTTTGCCCGGCAAAATTGTTGGTGGCACCACAGCTGCCATCTCCCAGTTCCCCCACATGGTAAGACTCCACAGCTTTCTACTTGCCAACGCATGAATAGACTCTCATTCTGACTAGTTAAAGGTGTTCAAGTAAGTTTGGAATCATTTTCAACGTTATCTATTATTTAGTTTGGAAATCATTTGCACTCTATTAATTATCCAAACGTGATTCCAAAATACATTCTTGGTGAGTTTACCTTTTTCAATGATATTACATCAAGTTTAATCTACGAGTTATTAAACTTTAATGGGGCTTTACTAATACACTGTATAAAACCTCAATAAATATGATAGTATTTATTTTTCATGGGAATGATGATATTAAAGAAGTTCCCTCAACAATATATATTTTATATTATTCGAGTTTGTTAACCCAGAGAGTGCAAGTAACTACCCAAACAAATCATAGAATGCTAAAATGAGTTCATAGATAGTTTCTATACTAAAGAGATTAAATATATTTTGTAATAAATGTTATGAACAGCCCAAAAACAACCTTTAAGATTTAAATGAAAATACGAATTACTTTGACATATCGTAGCTATTTCGAGCTGCAAAATGGTTCACCACCTTTTGATAAGTGATTTTTTACTCGCAAAATATTAATTTAGTTTATTATCTTATGTATTAATATAAATAACCGATGTCTAAATATGTTTGTTTGTAAGAATCCTAAAGCTAATTGTTGTGTAGAGCCGGTGAGATAACAAATGAGCTGTATTGTTGCAGTTGGCCCTCATGAACGCCAACAATGCCCAGTTCTGTGGAGCATCCATCATCAGCAACAGCTGGGGAGTGTCTGCTGCCCATTGCACCGTCGGGTAAGATATTTGATTTACTAATTTGGCAAAAAAAATTATTTTTTTTGCACCGCGTCTTTACTACCTGTTCAGTTTATACGCTGGCCACACTCTTCTTTTCGTACCTAATTGTCCTTATTGAGGGCTTCTATTTTAGTTTTGCTTAACTTTTTTGCTATGATATGATTTCCCATTCAGTTAATTGCTGAATAAATAACCTATTTGTTCTATAATCGTGTTGAGCTAAATCAACAACAAGCATTATAGTATCTAGAAGAATCTGATTCAAAATGTTAAATCTGAAATATTTTAATTCCTTGAATCTAGAATATGGTTAAAAATTTGAGGGATTAGATAATTCGAATGACCCATCCTTATTAAAAACGTTACTGGCTCTAATCTTATTTATTCGTGGACCCGTTCCTTGTGACGGGTGATCTGAGTACTGACAGCTCTAAAGTGTCAATGTTGGCCTGTCTTGGTATAAGTTTTATATCCTCTAAGAATGTATTACTTGATAAAGGAGACATTAGGTTTGAATGTGTGTATGTTCCGACAGGTTCTCCGCCAACCAGCTGAGAGTTCGTGCCGGTAGCGCCCAAGTGAACTCCGGCGGAACTATTCACGTCGTCAGCCAGATCATCAACCACGCCAGTTACAACGCTCGCACCCTCACCAACGACATATCTCTCATCCGTGTAAGATAGGGGTTATAATATTTTATAATTATTTTAGAGATATAAAAGCTTTATAAATTAAACTCCACAATGGTGGTACTGGTTGTCACCGAACGGCTTGATTCATGATATCATTGTTGCACGCATATACAATACTGTCACAATTCGCTAGCATACGGGGAATATCTTCTATTTATAATCTTTCCACCAAGCTCGCCTGTGGGTTTGTAAGGGATAAATAAAGAAAAGGAGAAGCTTAGGGATTGTTAGAGAGCAACCTTTACTAGTTTTGTTTAGGTAAGAATGTAGGGGACGGGAGAATAGGTAAGTATTTTTTGCAGCTTTTTAAATCAAAACTTTTTTTTTTGCCAAAATAAATAAAATATTTCTCTATTAGAAATAAAGAGCTTAATTTTCTTCACATGGTGACCTAAACAGTTGTTGAATATCTATAAAGGAAGTCCTGGAATTTAATGACAACTTTTTCTCTTAATTTAAAAAGTTTTTCATCTAATGCCCGCTATGATCATGACCAATATTCAATAATTGATGATATTATTTTGTGAAGAAAATTAATATTTATGTTTCTACTGTAGCAATATTTTATTTATTTTGGACAAAAGGTTGTTTTGATATGAAACCTGCAAAAAAACACTGCCCTTTTTCTCGCGCCCCTTACATTCCCACCTTAAACACTTGTGATTCTTTTGGAGAGATTTCTGTAAACTTATTCGTGCATGCGTTCGGCTGAATCGTGGAACAAATACCGTTATCAACCACCAACATCATGCATTGATTATATAAATAAAGGAGAGTGGGTAAAAAGGAACATATAAATGGGACAAACACAATATGGATTTATTTTAAAGAGGAACACAGTACACACATTACAGGAAAGAATACCGTGCAGAACTTCTCCAAAGAGGAAACCAAAGAACAAATAAGAAAAAACAGCAATTGTTTCGAAATATTATACACATTTATTATTTGAATTAAAGGGGGCAATCAGAGGAGACATAAAAATAATAACTAAGATAAAATACAATCACAGGAAGGAAAGAAATTTTGTATTGATTGTTGAAATGTTTGTTTCAGGTGGCGACACCTTTCGTGTTCGGCACGAATGTTCGCGCCATTGGTCTGAGGACGACTGAGTTGGCAACTGGAACCTACACGACTGTCACCGGATGGGGCGCAATCAGGGTAAGCTAAAAATTAATTAACAGTTTTTAAGCTCTAACATCTCACCACCGTTTGGTAATTCACATTAAATAATAATTTTGGTAAAAATTATAAATTGTGATCTGCCAAAAGTAGCATTTCAATAAAAAGATGATAGAATCTACATTATTTTATGCTAGGTGAAGGGCCCTTTCTTCGAACTGAGAACTGAATATATTTCTGATTCTTATAAATGAATCAACTTGGAGTTTCTTGGTACGCTACGTCCAAAGATTTCCCTATTCATCTGAAAAGTGACAGAAAGTGGGTGAACCTGAGGATTCAAATGAACGATTTTGATAAGTGATCGCTTACTACTATGGGCAGACAGTTTAAATAAAATTAGTAGATATTTTAAAAACAGAATTTATCAAAAAATATAAAATGTTAAAATCCCAATTGCTCCTAGATAGATGAAATTTCGTATCGGAGAGGGAGGTGTTGAGAATACATTAATAATATTTTCACAGCATGCATTTTCAGACAAGCCCATAATATACACATAATATACACAGAATATACGCAGAATTTAAGCTTAAGGTCTTAACGGGTATGGAATAAATCGTTGGGATACTCGAGTAGCCCCTTTTTAACCACCTTTGGAGAGATTCATGAATGTTTTAATAATGTTGTTTTTATAAGTATACCATGACCAAAAAATATATTCCAAAAACAGCTTTCTAGATAAACAGGAAATGGGAGATGATTTTATGAGTCAATGAGTGAAACAGAGAACGAAAACTTTCACATGTATATATATATATATATATATATATACAAAATACCAACTACGTTATATATCCATAAACTATCCATTTGTAATGTTTTGAAGTACACGAGTATTTAAAACCACTGACTTTATTGACTAAACTATTATTTGAATCACCCGTGCTAATTTAAAGAGTGGTTAAATGGTTTAGTTAGTTTAATCTTGTTCTATTATAATTCCTATTTCCCATATAATTATGTGAAAAAAATATGGTGTCCAAAACGTTTTGTAGTGACTTTGTAAGGTGGTTCTACACTCTGTGTGATTTCTGAATTTTTTTCATAAACATGTTTCCACGTTATTCTTCAGGCTGGTGGCGCTGGAAGCGCTACTCTCCTACAAGTGTCTGTACCAGTGGTTGCCCCGGCAACATGCGCCCAGCAATACAGCGGTATCACCACTAGTATGCTCTGCGCCGGATACGCTGCAGGCGGCAAGGACTCTTGCCAGGTATGTTCCTCACTAGCCGGAGCTGACTTGGGTGGAACAATATTTATGGATTATACTCCATGGGAGTGTTTATATGTAGTATTTTTTTAAATTTAAATTTGGTTTACATTTCGTCTGCGCACTCCAGTTACTCTGAAAGGTATTTCCTTGACGAACTACAGTCTACACCAGGGGTCTCCAAACTTTTTGCTATGCGGGCTACATAATATACTTTACACATTTTTGCGAGCCAAAGTAACGTTCACCTGTTCTTCAAGTAGCATTATTTTTGCCCTGAATGCCTTAACGTGTGCAAATAGATCATAAATCAAATTTGTTTCAACACGCAAATTTAGATTCAAGTCATATGGCCAGTCACGTCTATAAAAAAAATCCACTTTCTAAGGCCAGTCAGTGCTTGATAAAAGTGGTTGACGTTGATTCTTCTCTGTGAGAAACGAATCAATTTATACGTAATAAATTATACTTATAATAATTAGTAAATAGAATTACTTATTTTTAAATTAGGTAATATCTTTTGGAACTTTCCTTTGATAAGCCTCTGCCGGGAGACTTGGAACTACCTAAAAATCGTCATATTCAAGCCGTTCTGTTGTCGGTATAAGGAATGGTGCTTGCGACTGAAAANGGGGGGGAGGGGGAGTGGGAGCACGCGTGCGGCCAGATACTAGACATGTCAAATATACTACGTGGTTAATAAATAACGAAGAGAAACAATTAATTTGTTTTTGATAAAATCTTGGAACGGGCTGGATATAATCTTGTGGCGGGCTGGATGTGGCCCTGGTCTACACTATGGCCCTAACTTACAAGCTACTCCATAGTGTAGACGTGAAAGGTTAGCTTGCTACCTTTTCAGGGTAAATGGAATGTGTATTTATTTGACGAGAAGATAATGGTTGTTTCCGAATATTATTTAAGTTTCTTGTAAGGAATGAGAGGGATTTTTACACATGAAAGAGTAAAGGAAGACAATACGGTACTCATATTATTTTACTATAAATAATATAAAATGTATTAGTCTCTTCATTCTTTGAGTTTTCTATGAAACATATTTACTATAATCTTTTGAAAAAAGGCATCACATACCAATGATGACCTACTTCGTTGAGAAGGGTGAAGCGAGCTATCGTATAGCGGGAACTAATTTGAGTTGGTTGTTCGAAGTTAAACCTTGAGAACCCTCTCTTTAGGCAAGGTTCAAAAATTTTCTGGGGTTCCTTCCAGGATTTATTATTTTGTCCCAGGGTTTGCGGTTGCTACAACTTTTTAGAAAGGTTTCTTAAAACGTTTCAACAAAAGTGTTCTGAATTTCTATAAAAACCAAACATATATTATTGTTATTATTATTATTATTATTATTATTATTATTATTATCAGCACCGTGTCTTACTACCCGTTCAGGTTATACGCACTTAAACTAATGTGTGATGGTAGGGTGATTGTGAGATGAAATGGAGGACCTACAGTTTAACGTGGGATCCGAACCACGGTGGAGGCCTGGCATTCCTCACATTCACAAGTCGTGATTAATACACGTCTTGTCAGAGGTGAAGGAAGGGTTTAGCAATCAGATAAATCTGTGAACATAATATAACATAACATGATAACATTTAATTATATTATAATAATATATAATATAGTACATACCTAATCACGCCGTTCTCTTACTGGATAGACAAGAAACATCACATCCAGACACCGAGTCATACATTCTCTTTTATTCTTAAAACTCATATTTCTATTTTTCACACATTAGTGTACAAAATTTAACCACGTCCTACTAGGCCTACCCCTTACTTTTGATCCACACACTCTACCTTCATATATTGGTTTCGTCCACCTACATCCAAATACTCTCCGAGATGTCTTCACCCATCTGTCGATTTCACCATCTATACTTTCATTTTTACAGAACATTCTTCCCAGATACACAAAATCATTCACTTGTTCTAAAGGTTTTACATTTATACTAAGCTGACAATCATTTCGCAATCCGTCCTAATAAAAAAAACCTAGTTTTGGAGAAATTTATACGAAGATTCATTCTGCCTGTCACCATATTCAAACGATTTAATGCATTCTGAAAGTCATTTTCACTTCCGATTATAATTGGAAAACATAAACGACCTTAAAATCTAAGCTTTGATATTTGTTTGATACTTTCTTTAAAATGATATTAATATTTATTTAATAACTCAACCAGTTCAAAGTTTTGACGAGTGTATTGTTGCTTCCAGGGTGATTCTGGTGGCCCTCTCATCTCTGGTGGGCTTCTTGTTGGGGTGGTCTCATGGGGCGGCGTGTGCGCTGCAGCCAACCAGCCCGGTGTCTACACCAAGGTCAGCTTCCACAGGAGCTGGATCCAGACGAACTCTGGGGTCTAAACCAAGTCGACACAATTCCAGCTTTCCCTCCTTGTTTTGAAGAGAAACTATGACACTCGAAGAGCACTAAAAAAAATCCTTTGAAACATAAAAATGCAAACATATGTTTTAAACTTGTCTACACCTCTCTGTAACTTCAAGAAGTAAGCAAACTAATATTAAAATTTTATGAATGGAAATTCGTATGTACTTGAACAAAAAATAAAATAACTACCAATATCATTTCATAGTAATATTTATTTATAAAAATGTTTGTTAATTAATATACGTAAAATAGCTAGAAATTTATGTTGGCTGACTAATGAGTGAACAAGTTAAAAGTTTTAGTATTGAAGTTTGATTAATTCCTCCAAGAGTTCAAATAATAACGGAAAATGTAACTGTTATGAAAATCAATGTTCTATAAGAGTCCACGAAATCCTTGACTGTTTTCATTTTTATATCTAGATCATAATTATATCATATAAACATTGATTTATAAACATTTAGTGCCATTAATCACAACAACGGTTAAAAAACAACACACCCTGACGTGTCGAATGAGCTCATCACCTAGGCAGCCTTTGTTTAGTTCAAGAATTACTTTATCCCTAAAACCCACACACACACACATGATCTGGTTAACTTATGGTTGGTCAGAGGACACAACAGCAAAGGGAAAGTAAGTAGCCTTCTTTTATGTGTTAAATATATGAAGCTCAGAAACTTCTCTAAGATTGCTTCGACTTGTATTGTAAACGCTTTTCCTCTTGTATTGTCATGTTTGTCGCTTGTGAAAACTTTGATTAGAGTGTGCGGACAGCGCCTATGCCTAACTTTGGTATATGACTATATGTTATTTGAACCTAATGTACAGCGTAATGAATAAGTAAGGTCATGGGCGAGCGTTGGTCGGTTTGAGATGTGAGTATGGACCCTTGTTGGGAGGGCCAGGTAGGACCAACATTTTTAACAAAACTGCCACAGTATTTTTGCGAACCAAAGACTATTGACATTAAAGTGGTTTCCATTTAAATCACTCTCTATACATACAGTATCATCACATTTTTTCATTGTATTACCTAAACAGGTACTGTCTAATAAACACCAAACAAAAGTTCTACTCGTTTAACTCAGATTCAGTCTAGACACTCCTTAATGAATGCCCAAACTAAGGGTGAACACCTATAAGCAGGTAAGAGACACTGGATGTCGAAATCATATGTTTGGTGTTGAAAGCTAGCAATTGGTGACGGAAGTTGGATTATTGGCTTTCAAAGAAATTCAATTTTTTTAATTAGGAGGCATGTAAACCAGTCTATTTTGAAGACAATACGAAACCCTTGACTCCCCATGGACAGAGAATCTTAAAATAGGCATTTACTAAATCTCGTAAGATTTGTAAAACGAACTAATCGGTATATACATTGTTGTAGAAACATTACATCAAAAATCATAAATGAAATACTATACATTGTTACTTTTACTCTATGGCACACTGTTACTAGTGGAGGCGCTAACTTACATTGAGTATGCATTTTAAGTATGACAAAATTTGACTTCTATTACATGTTCTGGGGACCTAGGCGATTATTAAAAGTGATGTTATCAACCCTGGGGGTGGTCGACAACCAGAGAGGGAGGGGGTGAATAGCGCGCTCTGGGTGGAATCTTGTTTCCACTATAACTTCCGGATTATTCATCGTATCAAGATAAAAAAAGTAATGGTTTCTATTACGTAGGGTGCTAACGTTGGTAACTTAAGTTAACCTCTATTTTACTAATACCAACACTTAAAAAATGAAGGGGCCTTAATCTATATAAGAATAATGTGTTATCCAAATAAGTATTGTTTTATGCCTGAACAAATTAAATTTCAATACACAAAATACATTTCAGTTATTTTTTAAAAATTAAGAGTAGAATGTTAAATAGTTGTTAATCCTAAAAAGAATGTTATTTATCTAAAAATGCAAAGTTAGGTGCAATTAGCTTCTTCACCGTTCTCTTATTCGTCAGTAATTATTTAGTTGTTGTTGTTGAAGTTCTTGCAGCCGTTAACGTGACAGGAACAGTATGTCCAGAACCAAGTTTCGCTTGGATTACAAACGACAAAACTTTTCAAACCTAAGTTTTGACAGTTGCATGGGAACAGCAGATTCTTTTAATACGGACTGTTTCATTAGAACATGTCGTATGTTACCTTCAGAATTTGTAGCGTAGCCAAATCTCAATAGATCAAGTGGCTCAACAAATACATTTAATGAATTCTCCCAAACATGAAGATGACTATACTCGGAGTACATGAAGTCTAAAACTATCAGAAGTGCAGGGTAGAGAACCAATATTATTTAAGACGTTCGGGTTAGCCCAAATTAAAATGTGTCTACTCGCATCACAAGTTTGTAAATACTTATTGATAAGCTGTAAATATAGCTCAAGTATGTACTTTAAGCTGATTTTCTACAAAGGTATTTAAGTTTAAGAGACTTAAGTATCGATATTTACTGTTTGCTTTACAGATTTTAGGGCTCTTTTTTTGTACCCAGTTTACTTGTTATGTCACACCATGTCGGAGCATGTAACGCAGGCAGAACTTCACTAACTAAATCCCCATAATACCCTGAAGCAATGTGGCACCCAATACATCTTCTATTTTCACTGACCCCGGCAATTATCAAAAGGCCAATACAACCAACAGCTATGAATGATTCCGAAATAAAATTCTAAATACTAAAACATCAGTGTCAGGAATGTGAATAACAATACCGCATTAATAGTTCTGTTGAACAGCTTCATAAGTATGAAAGAATATTCTAGAACCAGCCTCCAAATGATAACTGGCGAAATGTGTTACCCTGGAAATATGTTGTTCATCGTTTTTCTGAACGCATTAGGTTCCATTCAAAAACTCTCCACCAATAACAAGGGACAGCATTTTGTAACCTAAGCATTCTATAAAATGAAATCGATGGAAAGAGACCTAAAAGTGTATTGTTTTCCTTACTGTGTAGGTATCTAGTTTACTATTTTGGATATTATTCTCACAAAATGTGAATATTCACTAGATGATCTTCTCTCTTGCTCTTCTAATGTTATGGATGATCTCCCGCTCGTGTCAAAAACTATGTCAATGAGTGTAAAATTAGTCTGTTGCGGCACTTTCTTATTCTGTCCAAATTAAAACTTGCTAAATCCCCAAATGTTTTAGTATTAGAAAGGACCACAGAGGTTACTGAATGTATGAGTGCCATTCCATCCATAAAGTACACATCTTCCGGACTAAGAGGAAATATATTCATATCTTTTTTTAAATTGCTTTCTACTGCAATTTCGTTCATCAATTTGCTTTCTTGCTTTTTTTGAGAATGCCAGACCAAGAACCATGAAAGAGCAGAGTGGGGGGATAAAGCATTACTGATGCTTGATCAACTCTACAGTACTAGTGTTTCTCTGTATAGCTAAAGTATATAATAATTTAGATAGTTATTTTCTATAAAGCTCTTTTTTTTTTATTATCTTTATTATTGGGCTATGTTGCCGAGTTTGCGAAAGATTTAACAGCAATCCGTTTCGGACAACTAAAAAAGCTTTTCGTTTTGTCAACTAAATGCTTTGCTTAACATTTTTCGTACCTACATTTCTTTACCGTTGGGCTGCACCCTGAGCAAGAATTATGATACTTTTTCTCCACTTACTACTAAGCCAATCAAAATGTCAGGTAAACAATTATTTTCACTGATTATCGTTTTCAAAAAAGGAATATGATAATTTTTTGCATATAAAATTCATCTCTGACTCTTACATTTTGCCCCATTCACTGTGCGAATATTCATCTATGTCACCAATGGGATCTGAGATCAAATCATAGTAATCTAACCCTCTCATGCAATGATGATTTACTGTGATAAAGTAGACGCCATTTGTTTATCACTTGAATATCACTGGATATTCCTGTCCAGCCACCAATAACTTTAGAAGAAAGGATAAGGCCATGCTCAAGGACATGATCATTAGCAACACAATTAAATTTTCCATCCTCCCATTTTGCTGAAAAATGTCCTTGTTTAAAAGCATTTAAGACTTTCTCAGGAAGTTGAGACATTAGATCTATACAAGGTGCATCCACGGACATAATTGTAGTTATTTTAAATTTTACTTGCCCTTTCTCTTAGGATTTACTTTAGTTATAAAATTCATTTGCAAAACAAAGTCCATAATTATAACCCTGCCTAATGGGAACAAAATTAGAATTTATCTTGATACGATGAACGAGTCGGAAGTTATAGTGGAAACAAAATTCCACCCCAAGCGTGCTATTCACCTCCCCCACGTGTTGTCGACCACACCCGGAATTGACAACATCACTTTTCATACTCAACTGAGTCTCCTAGAACATGGACCAGAAGTCAAATTTGGTCATACTTGAAATGCATACTCAATGTAAGCTAGCGCCTGGTCTATACAGAAAAATTGAGAAAAGAGAAACATATTTGTCCACCAAAGAGCATAAAAATCAAAATTCATTTTCTAAGAGTTAAATTAAAAATAATATTATAATTATTGCTTATAGCTCAGAAATTTTTGGTTTTATAAAAATACATTCCAGATAAAAGATTTTTATTTTTAATGGTACTACCAATTTTACAATGATAAGCTATTTTGTATCTCAAATAATTGCTGATAAATCAAAATAGGAAACTTTCCAATATGTAAATTACCCTCAAAGTCATTTTTATGAGAAAATAAGAACTGTCATCTTGTTTTTACTTATGATAATAATTAGTGTCTATATATAAAATTTAATCAAAATCGTTAGAGAGAATTTTGAGAAAATAGATTTTTTCTTCTTTTGCCCTTCAGCAAACTACCCTTACATGTAGAGTTGGAAATCTAATTCCAAAAACCCCGCGGGGGACCTTATGAAAACCCCAGGTACCAAGTTTTAGCCCAAGATGTAAAATAGCTTCGGCTCTAGCCCGAGGTACAGACAGACGGCATTGCGAAAACAAGTTTTTTTGTTTCAGGGGGTCATAAAACGTCAACATTTATTAAAATCTCGAATTCGATCTTTTTAGACGATCACAATATTTTCTCTCCGAGGTGTCGAGAGAAAGTAAAGAATTGTCCATTTGTTTACTGAACAGAAAAAAATAAGATACAAATAGTTTTGAAATAATACCAGGAGATATTTAGAGACCGTAGAAATCTTCAGATAAAACAGTTCGTCCAATATCGCATATATACAGGGAGATCTCAGCGCATCACACAAAGATAAAAATGGGTATAAGAAAATTGATAGTATACGAACGAATAACTTCTGAATTTATAATTCCAAGTGACCCAGGAGATTAGCCAAGGACTTCCTCTATGGTAATAGTAGATAAAAAGTCATCTAATTGAGAGCAGTAGTATAGGTTTTGTGTGGATTACAGAGGCCTTAACTCTGTAACTACACCAGATTTACATCCATTGCCGAGTGCTATAGACACTATTGATAAGTTTATATATGATTAGTGGTTACTTATTACGCTATCTCAGTACATCCAAAAGACTAAGCTAAAACGTAATTTTTACTACCAATGGAGTTTATAAGTATTAACATTTACCTTATGGACTACAGGTGCTCCAGCTACATTCCTACGATCAATATAAACATGTTTGCAAGGATTGAGTATTACTCAAGCATTGACTTAACTGCAAAGCCGTAGCCAGTAGTTTTGGGAGTTCAAACCCCCCCCCCCCTGATATTTTATGAACAAAATATATATGACTTTATTTATAGTTCAAGCAATATCAAAATTAAGATACAATTACAATTTAGGGGGCTTTGTTACCATATAAAGCACTTCAGAGAGATTTTAGAGGTGTTTAATATTTGGAAATTTTCCTAGATTCGGCAGCTAGGGGGCTATGTTGCCATAAAAAACACTTCAGATAGCTTCTAGAACTCTTTATCATTTAGAATTTTTTCTAGCTTCCAGCAATTGGGAGATGTGCCCACCAAACCCCCCCTGAAATTATTGGCTAGCTACGGCCTTGCTTAGCTGGATAATGTGATGATGTTTTTTTGTGGATTTTGAACAAGACGTATAACGAATTAAATCCATTTTTGAAAATTTAAGAGGAGCCAATCTATCTTTATGGTTATAAAAGTGTTATTTTTCTAATTAACAGAGATAATATCTAGGCCATGTGATTTCTTCGGAAAGAGTGAAATTAGACACCAGGCTGGGGAAGTATTGAGGTAGTTATAATCTCCTAAGCATGTGAAAGAAGTTCCATATTTTTATAGGTCTAAGTAGTTTTTATCGTAGATCCGTACCTTACTATGTCAACATCACTAAACCTTTAACTAAGTTGTTAAAGAAGGAACACCCTTTTAAGTGGACTACTGAATGTGGAAAAGCCTTAATATGTTTGACACGGCTGGACTGTCAAATTCCAAGTGACCCTGGACTATAAATATGAATGTCCTTAGCATATATTAATACATAAGCGTATAACCCTAATGGGTAGTAAGACGAAGTGCTAAATGTCAAACAAAAAACTTACATGTTGAGCTTCCATTTCATTTCTCTCCAAAATGTGTTTTTTATATTATGAGTCTTGAGAAGAACCCCCTTTCCGATTTACTGCTTCTTCAATTTTAAATTTAGGTTTCAGACCTTAATGATTCAGGGTTGGTTCTAATACTCGCCTGATATATTTCAGTCTTCAACCACACTGAAAAGTAAATTATTTTTATTTTTGGTAATTTAAAACATCCTACCCCATTTTACCAACTCCCTTTATAAATATTAAATATTTAAAGATTATTAATTTTTATTATTGAAGTAATCCTTTTACATTTTTCGCAAAATTAAATTATTTGCTTAGACTAAAAGGTAGAAAGTCGTATTTATACCTTCTTGCCAAATTTCAGTTTTCTAACACACAGAAAAGTAGTTGTATCTATTAGGTTAGGAAATTGTAAACCCCCTTCCCCATTTAAACAACTGCTTAAATATTTTGAATTTGAATACATACATGGTTACCTGAAGCTGTCCTTCTATCTGCCTGGCAAATTTGAATTTTCTAGCACACATAAAAAGGTTTTTTCTTATTTATACCTCGGATTCTAAAAGTATAAATTAAAAATTTGACATTTTCAGCCCCTAAAAATCATTTGGAGTGTTATATTTACCTGCTTGCTGAATTTTAGTTTTCTGCCATACTGAGAAGTAGTTGTTTACTTTTAGTTTTTGAAATTTTGAACCCTTCCCCATTTTTTCTAATTTCTTATTGGAATTATTTGGTTGTCTTTCTGGAGTTGTATATCTATCTGTTTGCGAAATTTTAATTTTCTACCTAATCTAAAAAGGTTTTCTTTTATAATTATAGGCCTCCATTTCCTTGAGCCTCATTTTGAAACTCCCCAATTTTAGATTTTTATGGTAATATGGGGCAATCTAGCTGTCTTTCTGCCAAACAAAATCTCTTGTTTCCCAGTACAAGGTTTGGGGAAATCTGGTGATTAGTGAGTGAGTGAGACGGTAAGGGGAATTCATATTTTATTATATAGATAAACTATAAGTATAGATAAGTTATGTATGCGAATAAAACTTTGTTTAAGTACTCTTCAAATACAATCATATCAATGATAATGTAGTTTTCCACTCTAAACTATTTGAACATAGTTTATTTTAACTTCAAGTCTCTGTTCTTTTGATTGATATCAACAGCACTGTGATTACCCGTGATAAGATGATTTGGCTTTTCCACAATCTAATTCCCATAGGGAAGGTCTTTTAGAAAATACAAACTTACCTTTTTGTATTCATTTTTGTATTTATTGGTTTTATTTTATAGTTTTTGATAATATACAGGATGTATTTTAATTGGTGTCAAATATTCTAAGGGCGTATCCCCATCCATGAAACATTATTATTATTATTATTATTATTATTATTATTATTATTATTATTATTAGCACCGCGTCTTACTACCCGTTCGGGTTATACGCACTTACGCTAATGTGCAATGGTAGGGTGATTGTGAGATGAAATGGAGGACCTACAGTTTAACGTGGAATCCGAACCACGGTGGAGGCCTGGCATTCCTCACATTCACAAGTTGTGATTAATACACGTCTTGTCAGAGGTGAAGGAAGGGTTTGGCAATCAGATAAATCTGTGCTGGGACCGAGGATTGAACCCCGGACCCTCAGCACAGAAGTCTGACACCTTACCCCTAGACCACCAGGTCACCCAAACATTAATAAAATTTCATATGAACATGGGTATATAAACACTTAGTCTCTGAGGTAGGAAGAATTTTACTGCAAAAATAAATAAAAAAAACAAAAAGACAGAACTTTTGTTACAAAATCCTTCAAAATGGTGTCCTCCAGCTACTCTGCACTCTCTAAGCCTGCGTTCTATTCTTTGTCGTACTCTGTTGAATACACCTGAGGTGTTACTTATTTGTTCACATCCATTTACGGTACGCTCTCTTAAAACCTCAACCTGAAACACAGGAGTCGCTTAAACAATGGACTTTAAATGTCCTCAGAAATAAAAACCCATTGAGTTCAAATCTGATGATCTGGCAGGCCATTCAACGGATCCCTCCACGTCCAATTCATATTATTTTGAGGGAAAAACTCTAAATCAAAAACTAAGAGTTTCTAGAACTAAGTTTACATATACTTTTCTTAATGTTTGGTCAATGGGAATACACCCTTAGAATATTTGACACTGATTAAAAACCAATCAAAAGCTACAGCTGCTTATCACATGACTTGACAGATGAATATATTAAAAATATTCATTATTATTTAGCATGGCGTCTTACTACTCGTTCGGGTTATACGCTTAAGTACTAATTACGCTAATGGGTTAGGAATTGGGAAGGTTGAATATAGGTGAAGTGAACACGCATTTGCGTGGAGCGATAGGGGAAAACATTTTAGGAATAAACACCACCAGTTCACCCGACCGAGATTCGAAACTCGATCTACCCATCCTCGGCAGTCGAGCTCAACACGACTAGCGCGTTAGCTAACTACGCCACCGAGGCGGGTATGTTAAAAATAGCTCTAGTAAATATTTTAGATAATATTCTTACAATGCGAACTGAACTTTAGAAATAAGAGATGAACATTGTGGCCACATTCAAAATGGGAAAAGAATAATTGTGTCTCCTTGAGATGGTCTTCCAAACCGACATTTCTCAAACAAAAAACCCTAATGAAAATTCTGAATTCCATCCACCATCAAATGATTGTAGGCCTACATTGGGTGTGTCTAGAAGATGATACATTTTACTATAGTTAAAATAAAATAAAGTTTTTTACACAAATAACAATTTAATTGTATATACAAGCATCAGGTAATAATTTTATATTAGAATTTCAATAGATGCAAAGTGAATTGTGTAAACATAAAACATAAAACAAATTTGTATGGGTACATTCTTTTCCACTCGACTATTATTCAAATTGTGTGCGAATATCAACCAAATGGAATCATATCATTATATTTTTATTCAAGTAATTTGTACCTTAAAAAATGGGCTTTGATTTTATTTATTTTAGATTAGTCCACTTTAGTGCCGATGTGATGGCAAGAAAAATTATTTTATAGCCTAGGGGGATCGCTTATTTTAAAAATATTCACCAAAAATTACCAGTCAAGAATCTAGGAAATCACACTGTGGGAAGAAATATTTCACAAATCAGATCAAACTCTAGCCTCCCAAAGCAGAAACAAGCCCATTAGTGCTCAACAAACACTGCCGATGGATTATTCATCTTCTATCCGTTAGAATGCTACAAGCGAATTAAATTTTGGATGGCTTATTTCCATATAAGAAGAACATTTCAGAACAAATACAAAATAAATGTAGAGTGGTTAACAATGACAAACGGCTACACTCTTTGACCAACCTCACACAAAATGTACGTATGCGCCATATATAAATCTAGAAGCACCTTAAATTTGTGATAGGGTTGTTGAGGTAGAAATCTTGTCCAATTATATTGGGGCTGGTTAATCAAATCGGATTTCCACAGTTTTTTTCTTATTAACGATGATTTTGTGAACACAAGTTTTTATTGAAATCAATATTATTTAACTATTTAAATATTTAATTTAATTTCCAGAACAAATGCTCATCTACACACGACTTAACACTTTTTTTAAAATTGTATTTCTAATTGGTTTAAGACTATAATTAAGGCTATAAATAGGACTTAGATGTTTATACTCATATGAATTCAAATATGTAATCATAGATTTTTAAATAATATATATTAAAAATATTTTAAATATATATAAATTATATAATATATTAAATATATTTAAAAAAATTGTAAATAATAAACTTAGCTTTTTGAGCAGTTTTTATTTTAAAGGAATATAGGATTATATGTTAATGCAAATTTAACCTTTTTTCATCCAATTTAAAATAGATTTATCTAATATGTTCAGTCAACTTGTGTGTATATATATTATTTACATAATTTATATTATTCAAATATAAGGGATCTATTATATACATATCTATTATTATATACTAATGATGTCTAAAAATCTTAGATACAAAGCTATATCGTATTTTTGTTTAAAATATATTGGATGTAAACATATTATTTATTTAGGTACAAATTAAACATTTACAGTGCGAGTAATAAAAAGCAATTCTACGTGTACCTAAACTCAAGTCTTCAATCCTCATTGATTTCTCTATTGACATTATAATTAGTATTACTATTTTGTAAAATATAAAATTCTTTAATTAATTATTTAATTTACGTATTCTAGTTAAGACAGAATATTTTTTTAAATCTTCACAATATTCAATATATGCTTTAAATATGTTTTAAATATTTATTGAAACTGAAATTATTCCTAAATTTCAAATTACTAGCAAAACAATTATTTATTTTAGATCAGAAATATTTTGGCAATGTTGATTTTTTATATATAAAGTCATTAAAGAGATAATGTAAATTACTTAATTAATTTGTAGTTCTTTATAGAAGCATTTGTGAAGTAATAAGAATATTTAACTTTTTTTGTGGTAGAATCTTAAATATAAAATCATTAATTGCCTCTAATATTAGCACATAAATAATGAAGACTGATAAGAAATGAGATGACCATTCAATTAACGTTATCAAACACCTTAATAACTAGTGCATTAAGATCTAAAGTGCGATTGGCTGAAGTTTGCAATTATTACGAGGATAATTTGGTATATATTGGACAGATGAAGGAGGGTAGTTTAATGTTGTAGCTGAATTCAATACAAGATGTTGAGGATTCTGATTGTCTTGGGAGCTTTGGCTGCGTGCTTAGGTGAGATAACTTGTTGCATTAAAAAGAAAAAATGAGACTGTATGCTAATTTATAACGTAATAAATTAATATAAATGGTACATAAATAAAATAAAGTACATACAGTTCAAGAAAAATAAATGTCTAGGTAATAGTTCTTATTTCGACTAGATTATAAATACAATCTTGTCGATTTTCAAATATAATAGCTATTCATCATCATATTATTAGATTATTATTAAACATTAAATTATTTTCAGCCATAGTGAGTTTTGATCATGAATTTTCTTTTTTAATTGACCATCAATGTTATTTGTAAATATGCTTATTTATTTTTTAAGTAAATTTTTTTTAAATATAATGAGGCACTAATATTTCATTTGACTTCCTAGTCAATAAACTTATTTTTTAAACATATATTATGAAATCCTTGTTAGAAATTTTTATCAAACTATAATAGTTCTAGGAAATAATCATTGTGTTTTGTTATCATATAGAAGAGTGTTAAAATGTATTCATTTATAGCAAAAAAATCACAAAAAATCAATCTGTTCACTTTCTTAAAAAAATGTCATCATTGGAAACACGTACCAAGGCTTGGGGTTAATATATCGACCGAGTATTGTTAAATATTATTCCCTTTAAAATGATTTACCACTTTCCCCCCAAGCAAATGAGGGTGCGTTTAGTTTAAAGTAATTCTGACCCACCCCTATCGTGTAAGTATAGATATGTGGATAGCGCTTATGGGTATTAAAACGTAGCGTAGTGGAGTATGTAAAAGTTTTACAAAATTTTGCTACACATGGAATAGTTTTATTGATACATTTTATGTAATTTTTTTCTAGCCGCGCCTACCAATGAAACTTTGCCCGGAAAAATTGTTGGTGGCACTACAGCCTCCATTTCCCAGTTCCCCCACATGGTAAGATTCTCACAGCCTTCTACATACAAATTGTTGGTGGCACTACAGCCTCCATCTCCCAGTTCCCCCACATGGTAAGATTCCACAGCCATCGCATGACTACCTATTTAAAGATGATCAAACAATTTTATAATAATGTTTAACTTTTATTTATATTGCTAAGTTATGTATATGGTGCAAGATTTATTAACAAATTGTAGATCTAAAATAAAACATATTGGGAAATTTATTTTGCATTTAAATGGTTTTAAAGCGACTTTATTGTATTTATTGAAATTGGCTGGCCTTTGTTATTTTTAAATAATTAAAACTTCAATAATTATAAGGGTATTTCGTTTGAGTGGCAATGAAAATGTTAGGGAGAGCCCATCAGTAATGTTTATTTTATAACCTAGGTTTCTTAAACCAGATAATGCAAATGTTACTCAACAAAAATAAAGTGAAAATGATTAAATAGTTCATTAAATAAATTGAAGACATAAGAGTCGCTATTAAAATTTAAAAACACTCCGCAAGCAGCCTTTTGAATTAAAATGAGAGCCCACATAGGCCTTCTAGTTTGAAACAACGGTTTCAAATTGTTAAATTGTCCACCACAATTAAATTAGTGGTATTTATATCTGTAATGGCACAAACTTAATTATTTTATCAACTCGAAATATTTTCATACTGTACAAAACCATTTAATAAAAGATGAGAACAGTTAAAAAAAAAACTTAAAACCAAAGTAAACACCTAATGGCAATTCAAATCTGTATTTTCAAAACTACAACTATGTTATGAATAAATAAAATACACCCCCATAAAATAGGAGAAAAATATGTATGCGATTTTTGGATGGTGCTGGTGGTAGTGGTGATTATGATGGTTGTGAGATTACCCATGAACATTATAATTCCCTTAATTTTTTCCCCTAAAATCAACATGAAACGTCACAATTTTTTGCTATACAATAATTTATCAAAGTGTTTATTCTTTTACACAAGTGAAGCTTAATTATTGATGTCTTGGTTGGTAAATAAATAAGCAAAGCCTGATTAATTTACCATTAATTATTAAATTCATTCACTTACTGAACAGAATTTAATGTATAAATTATTCAGAAGGAATTTTTTTAAAGTACTTCTAACAAACAAAAACCATATCTGACACACTATTAAAATATTTTTGAAAAAGGCTCTTTCAAATTTGAGCATTCAAAGATTCTTTTTTTAAAAAAAAAATTCTCAACTTGACGTGAGAGTGCAGTTTTAAAAAATTACCACTAATCATTTGTTCGACAAAATAAAACATCGACAATTACGATTGTATGAGAAACTTTGAGGATTGTGCTGCCTGCTAGTCGGTGGCAATACAAAACACACAAAATAGTTTAATATGAACACGAAGAGGATGATTAAATTTGCTAGGAAACATATTTGTCAACTGTTTTATACTATTGGTTTTTAAATTTTAATATTGCTATTGTGTGTGATTTCTTGAATATTGAAATACAATTGTTTTAATTCATCTTAAAATAAATTGTATCTGTATATAAAACGACTTCACACCTTTAATAATATGACATACTAAAAAAAATTGATGTGTAATGTTGCTGGCACTTGATTATAAGTTATTAAAGCAAATGTCTTCCTATAGAAAGGAACTAATTTGTTGTCCAGAGCTAGCGAGATAATAAATGTATTGTATTGTTGCAGTTGGCCCTCATGACCGCCAACAATGCCCAGTTCTGTGGAGCATCCATCATCAGCAGCAACTGGGGCTTAACTGCTGCCCATTGCACCGTCGGGTGAGATATCTTTTTTTTTCCGCACCTGACCCTAATGTGTACTTCCACACATGACTAGAGATCAAACTCAGAACTAATCAAAATTTAGCATAGCTCATGAGACTTAAGAGTTAAAAATATATCCCAACTAAATACAATCTAGTCACAGTAAAACAAACCTTTAGAATAAAATATAGCCTTTGAACAAATACTTTAATTATAAGCTTACTTTGTAATTTATACTTCCATAGGCAAGAGAGTAGTATATTACATAGCTTCGTCAGAGACTACTATTAATAGCTCATCTCACATATGATCAATAGATTTATTAGTAATAATATTATGCCCAAAACAGAAATCACATCGAAATGTGGTTTTTTGCATGCTTCACTTATTAACAGAAAAATCGAGTTATATGATTTTTTAAAATTTTGTTGTAATTTAAAAATATGATTAAGTGGTTTGAATGGTTTAAATTCTTCTATTTAATAACGAGGACTAGAAAAAACTGCACTACAATGCGACGCCAAGTTTGATATGTATTACCTACCTAAGTCAAGCGTTTTTTTAGGGTGAGACATCAACATTAAATGTCTTGTACGATTTCATGATATTTACTAGTTTTTTAATTATTTTACTTAGCAACGCGTCATAATACCCGTTCACTGTATAAGTTTAAGTACTAATTACGCTAATGAGTTAGGAATTGGGAAGGTTGAATTTAGAGGAAGTGAGCCCACATTTGCGTTGAGGTAGAGTAGAAAACCCTTCAGCGAAAACCCCCCTCAGTTCACCCGACCAAGATTCGAACCTCAATCTCCCCGTCCTCGGCAGTCTTGCTCAGCATGAAACTAGCGCGTTAGCTAACTACATCGCCGAAGCGGGTGTTTACTAGCTGATTAATTCATTTCACAGTGCTCAAAAGAAGTTAACTTCAACGTGTAATCACTATAGTTTTTCTACTTTATAGAATAGAACTCTATTTTATTTTTGCCCAATCATTTGGGCCTACTCTTCTCGGTAAATTATTTGAAGTTGCACATTTTTAGCAAGGATGCTGAATTATGATTGTACAATTTATATACAATAAAAAACACAAAGGACTTCATGCCTGAAATGTATAATCATACCAAAATACTGAATAAAAATTACTTTCTCATTATTAAAATCAAATAATTTTATTGATCACTATTAAAGCGGCATTTTGGGACCTTAGTACCAGGTCATGAAACTTCTTAAAACAGACTGTTATAAATCTTTCACTACCTTTTATTATAAAATATGCTCATTTTGATGCTATAACTAAATATACATATGCTCATTTTAGAGCTTATATAAAATAGAAAATCCAGCAAAATGAATTTTAATCTAGTGGCAACAAACACATTATATTATTTTATATAAATGGATAGTTAAATGACTAGAAAAGTATAGGCCTCATATATAAACGAATTTTAAAGAACCAATGCAGTGCAGCACATGCTGACTACTTTTACTGGTTGATTCATTTTATATTTCTAATCCATCTATATTTATATTCGTAAATTGAAAAATGACATCCAGACACGGGCATCGAACCCACGATCCTTGGCTCACAGCGCCAATGATCTCCACTGAGCTATCCAGGATTAGCGTTGCCACGCTAAGCCAAGATTCCCGGGATCGATTCCCGTGTTCAGGTGTAATTTTTCAATTTACGAATATAATACTGGATACATCTATGGCCGGTGACAGACTGAGGTTTTGGTCGCTGCGACAAGGTTGCTCCCTCCAGTGTATTGCATTGCTTCATATGAGAGTGGTCAGACTAACGACACGAACGCCGCGACAGATTTGAAAACGTCAATGTGAGCGTTTCTTGAGCGTATCAACCCCTTTCATACGAAACAATGCAATACACTAGAGCGACATGGTCGTGGCGTTTGTGTCGTAGCGACCAAAACGTTAGTATATCACCGGCCTATATCCGTAACCTAAAGATAATTTCACTCTTACACACACACACACACACACACACA
>CABFWB010007301.1:14016-25898 GCA_902151455.1 Timema bartmani | reverse complement strand
GAGGTATTTTCATATAGCAAAGAAAAAAAGAAAAAAGATGAAAATTACGTGGATGTGATAAGTGATAGTCAACTAACAGCTGAAATCATTCCAGAATCCTCGTATTGCACATTTGTGATTGGTTATACTTGCTACAGATTGTCGGTTCGTTTGGAATGGAGTTGTTACATTTATTTTTTGGTTGGGTTTGATACAGATGCTAACGATTTCAATGATATTACCAAAGGAGGACTAACTAGTCCACCAACAACCATTTTGAGGATTGGAGTTATTGGACATGTAATAATGAAGATTTTAATGAAAGATAAGTTCGAAAATAAGTTTATTTAGCACAAAAATCAGAAGCAACTTTTCCTGTGCGCCTGATTCGGTGACCGCATGATCTAGGCACCGGTCCGCGGACCACAGGTTGAATAACACTGGTCTAGACTGCCAAAGATGGGGAGACTGGAGCTCAATCTCGGTCATGTGTACTGACAGCAGTTTTCCCCCAAATGGGTTTCTACTCTACCTCTACGCAAATGTGGATACACTTTTCCTCTGAAGATCAACCTTACTCATCCCTAACACATTAGCTTAATTAGTAGATATGTATAATCCAAACGGGTAGTAAGATGTGGTGCTGTAAATAATTAATATATTATATATTTACACTTAATGAAAAGGACACTAAGCGATACTATTTAATGATAATTTATCACAATTTAATTTTAATCTTTGTATTAGTAAAAATTTAAGCAGTGTTATTTGGGAAAAGGTTTTTTTTGTCTAGTTTTAGTCTGACATAAGTTTAAACTATTGATATGATACGACATAATGTGCTATCCTATACACGTTGATACAGAAAGCATTGCCAATGTAAAAATTGGATGTAAGTGCGACGTTCCAGGAAGTTATAGTCATTTATAGCTTTCTCAAACTGTACTATTTTGTTTTAGTACTTAAAGACTTATTGCTTGTTAGGCTGGGCGCACACTGGTTTTTCAAAACAATCTTAATCAAACATATTTTTGTTTGTTCTTGACTAAGCATGCTTTTGCGAATTATTAGGCAGAAGTCAAAAAGTTTCATAGCACAATCAAATTTAAATAGTCATGATCAATCAAAAAGATAAATTAAGCTCGAGTATGAAACGTGATCCACCCTTTTTTTTATGGATGTGTGTATGTGTGTGTGTGTGTGTGTGTGCGTGCGTGCGTGTGTGCGTGTGTGTGTGTATGTGTGTGTGTGTGTGTGTGAAAACATTTATTTCTGCCAGATTCTGGTTTACTCGACCGTTTGGATATTTCCTTTATCTATGAGTGTTTGTTACATGATCACTGCCAAATATGTGGACCATTTGTAATGGAATCTAGAAGGAATATTCTTACAACCAAAGCCAAACGAATATATTTAAATTTCGACATATATGTTGAGAGATGGACTACTTAAAACACTTGAACAACGGTTATTTTCTATGAATATAGTTTAATGTACTATTGAATATAATATTTGTTTTCTGTTTAACTTGATCGCCAAGGAAAAGGGAAGGGACAATATCTACTTCAAATCCAAGGAGAAATTACAGAAGAAATTTCAACTTGAAATCCAAAGAGAAATCTTAAGACCGTAGTAACGATAAGAACATGGAGATAGCGAGGTCTAATTCTCAAAATAACTACGATATATTCCTTGAAGGAACACCACAATAGAATTAATATAATCAATAAGTTTCGATTTTAAATAGTGAAATAATTAGAGGCGACTAAAGAAAGGCACAGCAGGAACTGTTTGCCAGGAAAGTGACTTTCTCTACTATAAAGTAAACTAATTTTTGTTTCTGAAAATAGAAAGACGCATTAAGAGCGTCATATGCCCATCAACTCTGTGATACAATTGACTAGAAATTGTAAATTTACACGAAAACTATTGCACATGGATCAGATCTGACTAAACATTTATGGATAAAAAGAGTTGATAGGTTGAAATATTAAATGATATTTGGATAAAAACTGCACTGAAAAAAAGGCCGTTTTTGACCGTTTGAAAATGGTTTCACAGCTAAGCATGGTGCACAAATCTTTATTCTGTCATAACAGGAAAAAACTGTTATTATTATTATTATTATTATTATTATTCAGCACCGTCTTACTACCCGTTCGGTTTATACGCTTAAGTACTAATTACACTAATGGATTAGGAATTGGGAAGGTTGAATTGAGAGGAAGTGAACCCGCATTTGCGNATTATTATTATTCAGCACCGTCTTACTACCCGTTCGGTTTATACGCTTAAGTACTAATTACACTAATGGATTAGGAATTGGGAAGGTTGAATTGAGAGGAAGTGAACCCGCATTTGCGTGGAGGGAGAGTGGAAAACCATCTAGGAAAAACCACCCCCAGTTCACCCGACCGAGATTCGAACCTCGATCTCCCCGTCCTCGGTGGGTGTTGTTATTATATTAATAAGGAACTTTGTTGCTTTGTCCCCCATCGTCACTGCGGAAAATTTCGAGTAATCATTCAAATACGAATGCACTGCACACATTTCTGGCATATTGTAGGTATTTTCTTTTCCATTTTACTCCCATACCTCACGCGCACACACACACACACAAACGCAGTTAAAACTTTTTTAGTCAACAAAAAAAAAAGTTTTGCATTGTAACGTTTTGACTAAGCACTCACTGTACAGCCAGACTTACAGTTAGCCGCAATAATGCATTTTGCTTTGTTTAGTACTACATGCCTTACTTCTTTTTCAGGCTACTAACAGTAATGTACATTCGTCCTTTGAATATTTATTCTAGATAGAAATACGAGGTAAATTTATTTCTACATTGCACCTTGTACTTACGGTTGCGGGTATTTTTTTCTAACTAAGCATTTGCATTTTGGATACATTATTACAATGCATGGTTTCTAAACGAACATTATTTTGAGGAGGAAATATTGTTAGAATTTATTCAAAGTGACATATCGTGGTAGCTTCGTTAGCTCACTATAACATGCAGTATTTTGTATTGGACCAAAGGATATCAGTAATATACTTCAGGACCTATCCATAGACACAATTGATTTATTTAGATACATTTTTAATTCTCCTTAATTGGTGCTGCTTACTTTGACACTTTATATATAAATAAAACCAATATTATTATTGAAACCTTGAAATTAATAGGTAGCGGGAGTAAAACCTTAAAAACATTATATATAAATATAAATTAGAGCCTATTGAAATATTTCAGTCACATAATTTGATCAAATTTTAAATAGGTCTAATATATAAAATATAAAATTATAGCTAAACTTTTATATTGACTCGTATATTTTGATCTCTATTAATGTTAATATATGTTGATATATTATATAAGATATTTTAATTTACGTTTATTTGACGATTTTATTTCTTTCTTAATTCATCTAAAAACGTAAACTTTTTATTCCAATTCTTAAGCTTTGCATACAATTTGTTCTTCCTTTCTTACATCAAGAGGACACTCAAAACTTCCACTTCCTCTGGAAAAAAATAAAGGTTTTGATACAGACAAAAAGATCTATAGAGATCCATTGACTTGAATTCGAAATTCTGGAAACTCATTAAACATGTAGTTCAAAAGTTACCTCGTTAGAGGTCTGGGAGATATTCTCCCGATCGGATGGTGTTCTGCCAGAGTTTCTGTTATCGCTTCAGCCAATTACGGAGGTAGGGGCGCGTTTTTTCGGGTACCTCCTCCCCCCCTAACCGTGTCCTGCGCAGAAAACTCTCGTTCCCACTTTGGTGCGGGGTATTGACGCCAGTACTATGCGCCCCCCTACTCCTTTACCCCTTGCTAACCTCATACTCCTCCTAGAGCAGTTACGCCTAAATCGCCCCACATATATCATACAACAAATAATCAAGCCTCAGAACGCCAGCGATATCTGACGTCTGAAACTGGAACGAGAACCCTGCTAGGTCAATCAACCCTTACCCCCTTTCCAACGTTCAAACAATCAAAATACTCGTATTAAAAAAAAATCTACGTTGAAGAGAGAGTGATTGTGAAAAATTAGTGATGTTGCTTTTCAATATTTTTTTATTTCATTTGAAAATTACCATCGTCACACACACACACACACACACACAAAATGTAACGGATTAGTCACATCCATTTTCGAAATCGTTACTTTGGGGGAAAAAAAACAATCAAACATTAATTGATGGAGACTTGAATTTTTTTAATGCGTATATGTTTGTTTTGTATGTGTAATGTTTCAGTATCTGGGAGTGACAAATGGACACATAAATAATGAAACAATTCGATTTTATCTCAAACTGTTTTTGTTTTTGATATCTCTTTCTGTCTGCTTATTTTCACAGATATTCTAGATTACTTGTTTTTAAATTGATACAGACAATTACGCTAAGTTTGATCTTCGATATACAAAATCTATCTGAGATACGTGGCTTTACAATGATAACAAATTTTTAGATATATGAAATAGCAGATTATACTCTGTAGATATCTGTAACTACATTAAAATGTACTAAAATAATATTATTTTAAAATGCCAAATACGTAACTACTATTATACAATGTTTGGTTGTAAAATTCAACTATGATTTCCTAATATTTCTCTGGCCAATTTCTGTTTTTATGCTAACAAGTAGTCAATTATTTAAAAAAAAATTCTTTCATCCATTAGGAAGCACATGATGCTATCATTGTTTTAGAAATGAGCAATAGCCTAGCTTGAAGTCAAAATCAAAATGGAATAAATGAAATTGCTAAAATACAATATTTAATAGTATCAAGCCCGGAAAAATATAGAAAATGATTTAATTGATTAATTTCAGCCAGTTGTAGCAATTTTATAATTATTAATAATAAAATAAGAGTTATAGAAGAAGCAACGACGTGTTTTTGGCAACATTTTGAGCCTGAAAGTTTCATATTGGGTCTTGATTTGCCGGGGAGAGGGGGGTGGGGGTGTCTACGGGAGTACACTGAGACTCATTGCAGACGTCTAGAAATCCCGCGTTATTTAAGAAGTGGTTCGATATTTTTGAATATGTTTCATGCCTAGAAGGAATTGTTAAAGATTCAGTATGTACATATAGTCAGAAACATATTCGAGCCCCAATCGGCTTACAAGCTTATCAAAAGTCCCGCGATCACCCATCCTGTCCCCACTCTACTTTCGCTTCTTTTTTATGTAATATGAATTTATATTTATTCCTAAAATTCAACGTTTGGTCACAAAATAATTATGTCCCCACCATTCTAGAAAAACCATGGAATAAATTTAATATACACTTTCATTTTCTTATAGCATCAACGATTATCACTGATCGAGGTTATTTTGGTCATTAATATTATTTGAAAGTACTTGATATATTTGCGAGTTTATAAGAAAGAAAGATAAATTTTAATGATGTTGTAGTTTTCTCACGTGATCGACTGGAAATTACCGTGAGATCTACCGGTCGACTGCGATCGACTATTTGCTTATCTCTGATATAGAATTGATTACTTTACATTTGAAGGGTACAGGGTAAAAAAGGGGTAACCTAAAATTATCTCAAATATAACTAGTGCTGCCATCTGTTAGACAATCATTAAACCTTTTTAATGCACTTTAGATTAAGATGAGAGGTTCCTGTAATATTTAAATTAATTAAAAAATTATTTGCTGAGGTCTTTTGAGATATAAAAGATGTCCTGAAAAATGTGTATAATGTCACTTCCCCCTTTTCCCTTGTATCATTCGTTTTAAGTGCTAAAGTTTACAAAAAAGTATTAAAATATAAAAATAGGTTATTTTGAATCACGTCTAAAGAAAAATGTCGCAGTTCTGTAAATAAGGTAAACAGTGGTCTAGAGGACGCCAGTTTCTGACGACAGATCCATAGATCTCTGGTTCGATCCCCAGCGCTTCCAAAATGTATCTGTGAAGCAGTGGCTCTGGAACGGGGTCACACTTTGCCTCGTGAGGACAAAGAAGTAGCAGCTCCTGTTTAGAAAACTGAAGTTAACGGTTAGTTGTGCTGACCACCCTCAATAGGCAAATCTTGTCACTATCATCGCTAATTACGGCGGCCGCTCGGTCGGTATAGCTCGTTTGTGGTTTCACACAATGGAGGTTTTTTTAAAGTGAGAAACATAGATCTAGCCTTCCTCAAACAAATTGTTATTTTTGTAAATGGGTCATAAAATAGATTTTTAAGATGACTGATGATTGTTTTAGCTCTTTTGGCACCCTTAAATGGAATATATTCCAGACAGTAAGACGCGGATGGGGGGAGGAAATAAATTATCGCTCCAAAGTCGCGGAATCCACTGTGGCAGAATATCTTGCCACGCGCTGGCATTTCGTTATTGTTTCCACCGTCAACTCTGAAGACATTACGACACGCATTTCAAAGTCTAAAGTAGGTTAATAGCTTTCATATTTGGTCTCGTCTCTGAGAGATTCGATGTACAGACGTCTGTCAACTTTAAAGGGATGTAAACAAGCTACCACTAAAAGTAAGAGAAGTTTGAAAACTTTATCAACCTGGATTTGTGTTCAAAGTAAGTCAACTGAATATATATGGCTTTAGAAAAAAACTCTAAAGAGAGATGAGATTTAAAGAAGGTTTGTGACAGGAATAACCTTTTAAAGTATGTACAAACAGATGTAAGAGTACCAATTATTGACAAAAGACTCCTTTATTTATTTTACATATGTTAAAATTGATAGAACTTTTCACAAACGTGACAACCGCAAAGAAAACTCCTTGTCACATGAATACATGAAAGTAGAGCAAGTAACTTTTAGAACTATCTGATAAGTTTATTCCTTTGGATATCTTACTATACCGCGTGTAGCTAAGAACTCACCATAAAAAATTTAGGTTGGACGGAAATGATTCTTTCGACTAATCTTTTTTTACGTAGAGTTTCTTACTACCCGTTCGGGATATACCGGGCCTAGGTGGACTGGGAACTATTTTTTTATCCCAGACTACCACTAACATTTTCCTCCCAAAGTGGATTGAGCCTAACCTAACCTAACCTAACCTAAACTTGCTCTCCCTTTTACTAAGAATTAGTTTAAACTCGGACATAATTTACGGGTAGCTAACCTTCATATTGATTGATTTAACTGAAATTTAGGTTGTTTTTTCCTTTTCGTATGGAATTATTGATCGGGAGAGCTATGTTATCCAGTTCTGTCGCCTTTATGTAGACTATTCGCTGATCTGGCGTACACCTATGGAGGTTGTCTACATATACCCGCAATGAGACGATGATGATAGTGAAAATGGAGCCTGTGGAAGTCTTAAACCTAATGTACCAATCCCTGGCGACCATTGGGATAGCTCCCTTTAAAATAAAAAAAATCCAAGGTTTTAGCCAGGTATCGATTCCTGGACCCCTAGCTTCGTTGTCAGATGCACTTACCACTACACCACGGGGCCCGATAATCGACTGGTGATTTATTGTATTTATTTCCAATCAATGAAGTTCCCAATCGCCCTGTTTACAATTCTTTCCAGTCGAGTTGACGATGACCAATCCAACAACAACACCTAACATAAAAAGTGTCCAAATCACCGTTGCCCGGATATACCTGCACCTGCGTAGAGGAATAACGACAAACCATTCAGGAAAACCAACCTCAATACACTGGGCCGGGATCCAAACCCTAACATTCCCGTGACCGGTGAACTAGACAAGACGAGACTGACGCTTTAGCCCACCTTACCACATGTATGCTCCGTAAATTATGCTGTTTTTCCCCGACGTCTTACTACCCGTTTGGGTTATAAACATATGTATTAATAACGCTAGTGAGATATGGAAGATAAAGGTGGAATTAGAGTAAATGTACTCGCATTTGCGTGGAGGAAGATTGAGAAACAATTTAGGAAAAAACCCACCTAAGTGCATTTGGTCTGGATTCATTTTCTGTATGACCTGGTTGCTGGAAAAAACAAACTTAATGAGCTTGGCGTTTAGGATGTGAGCTCACAGATGTGGGTGGTAAGTTATTGTTTACATAGCGCATAACACTTAAATTTTTACCTTTCATGTAAAAAATTTTTGGTAAGAATATTTGACGTACATTTTATGAACCATATATTTATGTCTTAAACTTGGGACACTGAATTAATTGTAAAACAACCCACTTCGGTGGCCACATGGTCAAACGTGCTACTCTAGTCTTATGCTAGACTGTGGAAGAAGAGAAGATCGGTGTTCGATACCGGTCGGGTGCACTGAGGGTGGTTTTTCCTAAATGGCTTTCCACTTTCCTTCCATACAAATGCGGGTGTACTTCCTGTAAATTGAACCTTTATAATACCTAAGAAATTAGTGTAATTAGTATATAGTCGTATAGCCCGGACGGGTAGTAATACGTGGGGCTAAAAATAATAATTATAGAACAAACATAAGGATCAGCAGTATCCAGCATTGTTATTATTATTATTATTAGCACCACGTCTTAATACCCGTTCGGGTTAAACGCACTTACGCTAATGTGTAATGGTAGGGTGATTGTGAGATGAAATGGAGGACCTACAGTTTATTGATTAATACACATCTTGTCAGAGGTGAAGGAAGGGTTTGGCAATCAGATAAATCTGTGCCGGGACCGAGGATGGAACCCCCGATCCCCAGCACAGGACTCCTTACCCCTAGACTATCCAGTATTGTTTAGCATACCGTTAAAGGCCTCACTATTGTCTAACCTGGTTTGTTGGTGTTGAGAAAGTTGGAATTCGAATCCCGGTTGGATGAGGTTGGTTTTTGCCTAAACGTTTTCCCATTAATACCCACATATAATTGCGGGGACACGTTCTCTACATTCTACTCTCCTTATCACTACCTCATTGGTGTAGATGTTTGCATAAGCCAAACGGATAGTAGGCCGAGGAGGATACGTACGATACTATCGATCAGTGCGGGGTCAGTCGAAAGATAAACATTCAGAAAACTTACAATCTTTTTATTTCAAGGACATATTTTGAATACTCAAGAACATACAAAGAATTATTCATTTAGCAAAGCTTGAGCTCTTAAAGCTTATACAGCTTATACAACTTGGTATTTTTTTTATTACCTCGTCTTACTACCTGTTCAGCTTATATTCATATGCGATAACTACTCTAATGGGGGTAGGGATGATGAAGGAAGCATTTTAGAAATAATTCACCCGCATTTGCATTGAAGGAGGGTGGGAAACAATTGAAGGGAAAAGGGGGAAATTCACATTAGACACATTTTACAGGGCAACACTGTTTATATTTCGAAACCCATATGGACCTCAGAAAATACTTTTATTTTAAGTTAATTTAAATAAGACAGGGACTTCTTTTAACCATAATCTAAAATGCTTTAGAAATGTTTCATGATTGTCTAAAAGATGACAGCCTCGATTCAATTCGAGTTAAAATTTGACTTTTCCCCTGTACCCTTCAATTTAGGAAAAAACACCCTCAGTAGACCCGACTGGGATTTGAACATGGATCTCCCCGTCATCAGCAGGCCAGTCCAACCACGAGAGAAACGCCTTAGACCGCTCGAACACTAAAGTGGGGTAGCTTGGCAATTAATCGCAGATATAAATATTAAATTGATTTGTACTTAAATTATATCATTGCACATGAGTGTGAAATCCCAGGGGAAACTACAAGAAAAAATGTATGGGCCTTATTTACAATAAATCCTGCTATCCATAAATCATAATCCACACACAATGTTAATATGATTAATAATCAATAAATTTACACAGTTAAAATACTGATACTAATTACTTTGTTATATTCCATCGCTCGTTCAAAATAGATCGTGAGTTGGTTGTTGTTTATTGTTTACAATAATTGGTTTATCTGTACTGTCATATTTCTACCCATTTATAATAACGGTTATTTGAATTATGGTATTTTTATGAGGTTTTGATAATACGTGTTAATATGGCTCGGTGATAGTTGAAGCTATGACAAGAAATAATTATTGTCCTGTTTCTGGTCACAATGAAAGAAAATTAACACACGTAATAGTAATTAAAATAATTATTATATGAAACAAACAATAAATAGTGACATATCAAAACGTTTAGATAAAATTTCATTTCACTTGATTGTTCTAAGATAAATGTGTGTTCAAAAAGATAGTTGAATCTACGTATAGTAGTTGTAGTGCTTATATAGTATATATGTTCCATAATACTATTTAAAAAATGTAATGTATACAATTAAAGTGATAAAACTTAGCAAATCATAGAAATGTTAATATATTTTCATTAACAACAAAGTAAATTCATAATTAGCTATGATATAAAAGATCCCATATGTATTTATTTCTTCAAAATGACCCGCATCGGTGGGAACGTGGACTAAACGTAAAGTTCATCTGGTTTGGTTTGCCGGTCACTAGGAGGTCTAGGTGCAAATCCCGATTTAGTGAACAGATGATTTTTTTTTTTACTAAATTGTTTTTCAACTATACTCCACGCAAATGCGGGTAAATTTATTCTAAATTCTACCTTCATACTTCGATTTCTATTAGTGAAAACATACGCGGAAAGCCTTGACGAGTTTTTTAAAATTTATTTAAGGTATTTAACGTGCACTTTCTAAACCGACTGATTGTATCAACAGCACAAGTCTTATAAATTAACTTAAACCTATAACAGACACAACATCCAGCCCCAGGCAGTTAATTCATCACTGTGAAAGGGAAAACCCACATTTCACCTATTAAACATTTTTTGAGCATGCCAGGAATTGAACCCGGGACCTTTCTTTCAGTAGAAAGATACGCTACCGACTGAGCTAAGGTGTTGTACCTGGATGTGTATCAAGACGTGGTTGAAAATAAACACCTTAAAAATTGCATGTAAAACAAAGAAAAGTTATAATATCTGCATTTTTATAAGAAATAAGGACAATGATTTTTTTAAATCCTAATTCCCCTGAAAGGAAGTAGGATTAGCGTTTGATGTGGAGTTGGCTATTTTTGTAGCTTTATTATTCCTTTTTTATCGGCACCAAGAACTACTTTATCGATTACCATAATATTTGGGGGTGGGAAGAAGTTAAATAGCTATATGTAAAGATAGTTCTTAGCCAGATCCTCTTCTTGTAAGATAAAAATTTGGCCATCATAAACCCTTAACGATGATAAAATAAATATGAACAGACTTTGAAAGAACCAAAAAGCATGAAATAAAACAAATTACAACTTTTTTGATTAGACTAAAACAAGAGCTTTAAAAAAATATGAAACAAATTCAATTTAGGGGAGAGCATTGTTTAAAATTTCATATATATATATATATATATATTTCAAAGTAATTTGGAGGTGCTATAACCACATATATATATATATTGTGATGTTATTTTTGGTTAAAAGAGTTACTTATAATAGAAATATAATAATCAGTTCACTAAATTCTTCAAATATATAATATCGTTTACTATTTTACTGTTTATTTGTTTTAAATTTCATTCAAAACTCCTAAAAGTTTGTATATTCATTATTTATTCATTTACAATTAAAATATATGTTATACATATAATCTACTTACCTTTATTTATCTATATTAAATCATCTTTCTTTATTTTTTTTCACAAACTGCCAACCCGCCATGTTTATTAATTTTGTTGGTAGGTGATTTTAACGCTATCTGCTCCAGAGAGTGGTTTATTTCGGAACTATTCGATTAGTTTATTTTTATGTTCTTGGACGCTTATAGCATCTGGCTGTCTCTTGAAACAATAATTGCCCCTAGCGGAAAATATTATTATTATCGTTTGGTTTTTTGTTTGGTGCCAAGTTTAAATTAATTTTAAAGATGAATTATGTTCATATGTAAAAATTATAATTATCTTTATAGTAATACCCCCAATATTTAAATAGTTAAGAT
>CABFWB010007301.1:0-13452 GCA_902151455.1 Timema bartmani | reverse complement strand
ATATCATTCACTACAATAATTAAAATCACTCTTTAAATTTAATTGTTTTATTTTTATTTACATCAATGTACATTGTATTTTCTTTTGAACTTGCATCCCATGTATAGCGATGCTCAGTAAATTGGATTGGTCAGAGCAAGAATAATAATCTGCATCAGGAAGTCTTCGGTTGTAAGTGTCCAACTTAAGTCCAAACTTTAGGTAAAGTCCAGGGGTCTTGAGAAAAAGGGTTTTCGTATTACCGCTGAGCAGTTTATGGGGATAAATTTATTCAATGATTAAAAATCTACCTATCTCACAAAATAAAAGGGGTTGGTAGTTGGCGCCCAATAAAATATAATATTATATTATATATTATATAGATTATATAAAATTATACTAATTCCAAAATTCATAAATAAAATAAATAAATAAAAAATAAATAAAAATATAAATACATAATATTTTTATTTTTTCATTACAATATATATTTATTTCAAAGTAATTTGGAGGTGCTATAACCACATATATATATACATATATACTAAATACGCTTGTGGTTTTATGGATTAGGAACGTTACATTTATAGGAAGTGTACCCGTATTTGCATAGATGGAGCGTGAAAGACCATTTTGGAATTACCACTCTCAGTACACCCGACTGAGTTTCGAACCTCGATCTCCCCGTCATCGTAAGTCTACTGCAATAGTAGCGCCTTAGACCATGCGGCCCCCAAAGTGGGTATCTATATATCAAATTTAATATAAACATACATAAACACACTTGATATAAATATTCACGTGACGCCTTCCAGTCAATTTGAAACATTTTTAGAAATGTTGCCTGTACTTTTTAATGGCTGGAATTGGATTACAAAAGTTTAGTTTATTTAATTATTTCTATATATAGTCCTCAATCAACAGTACGTACCACACTATATATAGTGTTCTCTTCCAGCTCTGTGAAAATCTCGCAGTAGAAACGCAAGTCAGGAACAAAATATGACGTTTAAAAATGGTAACATTTGTTTCTAATGTATAATTCAAATAATGATGCTAACCGCAAAATACCTTTATAGGATAAAAATAGAATTATTATTATTTAATTTTGTTAGTCATTTACATGACGAAAAGAAATGCTCAAAAATAAGTTGCTTAGGAATATATTTTGTCTAAAGTGGAATGTAGATATTGAGCAGTGGAGGATGTTATTTATTGATGAGTTACATACCCTGTACTCATCACAAGACATGGCCAGGATTGTCAAATCTCGCAGACTACGGTTGACAGGAAATGTAGCGCAAATGGATGAATCTATATTCTAGAACAATGTTCAGGATACTGACTGACAAACCCAATGGAAAGAAACCATTAGGAAGACTTGGACTCAGATGGGAGGATAACAGAATGGACCTGAAAGAGATAGGGTGTAATGAGGATATAATTAATTTTTAAATGGTTTATTTCCATTTTATAGTAGTCTATAAAGTGGCAAGAAAAGCTTCACATATTTTTGTGTTTAAGTATGGCAACTTTAAATATAATTTGTGAAAGTAATATAAACTAGTAATTTCTCTAAAAAAGTTGATTAATTTATAAAATATCAAACACACTTTTGTGTTAGCGAACCACAGCCTAATATTTTTCCTTTCATTTCACTGTTTTTAGAAAGAAAACTACCTACCAGGTTGTCAAAGAGATTACTTGACCAAAATGACCATTAGTAGGCTAGCCACCCGCTTCAGTTGTCGGATGGTCTAAGGTGTCACTCTAGTGTTGGGCTGGTCTGCTGAAGACAAAGGGAACGGGGTTTGAATCCTGGGTGGATATTTTGAGGGCTTTTTTTTATAAATGTTTTCCCACTCTCCTTCATGCAAATGCGGGTAGATTGCCTTTAAAATGCTTCCTTCCTCATTCCTACCCCATTAGAGTAATTCTCATATATGCGTATAACCTGAACCGGTAGTAAGACGCGGGGATAAAAAAAAAAAAGCAGGCTACCCTTATTCTTGTTACAATATATATATATATAATGTTGTATCATTTGCTTTACACACTCGATATAATGTTTATCGGTGGACGAAGTTGTTTACTCAAACTCGTCCAAAAATAGGCAACTTTACAAACACGAATAGTTCCAGAGCTTGAACTAATACCGTTCGGTGGCGCTACCCGACACAAGAATGTTTCCTAAAGTTTTCTGCTCCAATGGTTCCCACGAGAGGAGAGTCTGCTTGTTGCCTCAAGGCTGATCCAATCAGAAGAGACGCTAGCGCCTTGGGCCTTCACGCCGCTCGACGCCACAACACAACAGCCACTCTCCCAAAGATAGTGTCCAAGGGAGGAAATCTGAGAGAAGGAGTGAGGGCGGTGGTTTTTTCATTCTAGCCCATTCTCCCTCTCTCTCTCTCTCTCTCGACTTTATCTTCATGCTCCGCTATCAAAGTGCTTGGAGGTTCGCCATGGAATTGAGGCCAAGGAAACTGGACACTTCACTGGTTATGATACAACCGAGTTAAACCGAGAGTCGATACAAATCTTGCCTCCTCCTACCCGCAATACTTTGTATGCGCACTAGAATTGCGCAAAGTCCACTTTCTATATTAAACACTGAATCAAATGTATGAAATATTTCTGAGGCCAAATTGAAGTTCACACTTTTTTTAGGGAAAACATATTATTTGGTGCCTCTTGGTTAAGTTCCTCAAAAACATAGTTTCTTAAAGATATACACTTAAGCCTCACTTTCCTTTAAAAAGGCTTTCATGTTAAAATAAAAATAAAAACAAAGCATACAGTTTTTAATTATTTACCATATTTTCTCGCAAGAATTGTGTAAACGTTGTGACAAAAAATAATAAAAGTTTTATAAAATATCGAAACTAATAATTAGTTTTATAACTGACCAAGTAGAGCAAAGGTCTTGTTTTAACTCGACCGTTCGACATTTAGTCTGCCTGTTCCACTGTTACCACCAAATACGTTGACCAAGTCTAACGAAATTTGGTAGGAGTTATTCTTTAAAACTAAGTATAGGAGAGATTTCGACTTGATATCCAAAGATAAATCTTAAGACTGTTTATTTTGATTAGAACCGTGTCTTACTACCTGTTCAGGTTTTACACCTATGGTCACTAATGTGTTAGAGATTAGGAAGGTTGAATTTAGAGAAAGTGTACTCGCATTTTCATGGTGGTAGAGTGGAAAACCATTTTAGAAAAACCACTCTCAGTACACCCAACCGAGATTCGAACTTCAATCTCCCCTTAATCGGCAGTCTAGTCTACTGAGAGAAGACCGCCTTAAACTAGGTGGTCACCGAACCTGTTAATATGTTATTTTTTGTGAAGCTTCACGTCGAAGCCATTATTATATTTAGATTCGAAGTCTAGAGTGCAAAAACACTCGCAACAAAGTCGAAGTATTCAAAGCTTTCCGAATCCCTAATGAGCTGTCCACTCACTTCAACCTCATTTCTATCTTCCACTTCCTACAGCGCCCCACACGAATTCATTATTGAATTGTGCTGCTCTAAACTCTTATTGGGTTATACTTCATTATCAATTAGTTACATGATTCTGACAGAACTTTTAGAATTACAGACGTTCGTTAACAGTGAATTAAAGCGAGAAGCTTTAAATATATTTTTTTATAATATTTTTTTAATAAAATAGGCTTCGTAATTTTTATGTCTAATCAATAAAATCTAAGAATAAATTTGGTGTACTTAGGTGTTTTTTTTAGCACCGCGGCTTACTACATGCTCAGTTTGTACACATATGTACTAAACACGCTAACGAGCTAGGATGAGGAAGGTTTACCCTAAATGAAATGTACCGGCTTTTGCGTGGAAAGAGAGTAAAAAACCATTTAGGAGAAAACAACTTGTTGTATTTGTGTTGATAAAATTGTACATATTTTTAAATTCATTCTATTAGCACTTGTAATGAAGTCGGGTAATATACCAGGTATAATATACCACTTTATTTATTTAGTTACTCTATGGAATTAAGAACTTGAAAGTTAATTACCGCACTTACCCAAGTACGCCACCTACCCCTATCTTACGATAGTTCTATCCAGTCCACCTAATACACCCGAGTTCTTTCAGGTCTATTCTAATGTTATCCTTCCAACTGCGTCTAGGCTTCCCTAATGGTCTCTTACCAATGGGTTTGCCAGTCAGTACCCTGCTCAAGGTTCTAGATTCTCCTATTCATGCTGCTTGTACTGCCCACCGTAATCTACGAAACTTCATTATCTTAACAATATCTTGTGATGAGCACAATGTAGGTAACTCATCATTATGTAGACCTCCTCCACTCCTCTTTAGCCTAATACCTTTTTGGACCAAATATATTCCTAAACACTCTAAATTTATTTTCATCCTGTAAGGTAAGATACCACGTTTCGCCCCCATAGAAGAACAACCGGTAAAATTGTTTTGTATGTTCTGATATTTACATTCCTGGACAGCTGGCGAAATTTCAATAACTCACTGATCAAGCTATAGCACGTATTTCCCGAATATACTATTTTCCTAATTTTCAATCTTATATCGTTATTGCTAGTTAAAATTGTTTATAAATATTTAAACTCATTAACCCTGTCAAATGATAAGTTGTTCGCAGTAACCTCTTGTCTAAATTATCGACCCCAATCTGTGCTCTCTGTGTGATCGTATACTAAGTATTTTCAGCAGTCACTTCTAAACCTACTTCCTTATTAGCCTCTAGTGAAATTTCTTACAACAGCTTTCTTACTATTGCCCAACAAAGCTAAATCATCTACGTATCCAAATAGCTGCAGTGTACCGTTTAATGTCAACCCTTCCCTACTTTCTTGTGTATCCTAATAGCCTACTCTAAGAACACTATATAATTATTATTTTTTATTTATTTGAGGTATTCATTTCTATACGGACTAATAATATCAGCACACGACTTATAAACTAACTTAAATCTAAAACAGGAACAGCATCCAGCCGTTAATTCATCACTGTGAAAGGGTAAACCCACATTTAGCAAATTGTAAATTTTTCGGCCATGCCCTAAATCGAACCTGGGATCCTTATTTCAGTAGAAAACACGCTACTGACTGAGCTAAAGTGTCAGACAATTCACTAATTATACGTGGATATATTCCGCTTGCACTCACATTGGTGAGCACGTGGGCTAAGGTATCTGGTCTAGTTTTTCTATGATGGGGATGTCAAATATTCCGAGTCCTGAATGTTATATAATAATAATATTTAGCACCGCGTCTTACTACCCGTTCGGGTTATACGCACTTACGCGAATGTGTAATGGTAGGGTGATTGTGAGATGAAATGAAGGACCTACAGTTTAACGTGGAATCCGAACCACGGTGGAGGCCTAGCATTCCTCACAGTCACAAGTTGTGATTAATACACGTCTTTTCAGAGGTGAAGGAGGGGATTGGCATTCAGATAAATCTGTGCCGGGACCGAGGATTGAACCCCGGACCCCCAGCACAGAAGTCCGACACCTTGCCCCTAGACCACCAGGTCACCGATGATAGGAAATTTAATGCTCTTTATCAGGTTAAATATGTAGAGAGCTTAGAATTTTAACGTCGCAGCCGCATCGGTAAAAGTACAGTCCAAAAATCAAGCTCATATAGCCTAGCTTGTAGGTGACGGAGAGGTCAAGGTTCGAATCTCGGTTGAGTGTATTGAGGGTGGGTTTTTTTTCTAAATGATTTACCGCTCTGCCTGAACGCAAATTTGGATACATTTCCTCTGAAATTCTATCATTCACATTAAAGTAACTAATAAATGTGTACCGGCTTCAATGGCTGAATAGTCTAAAGCGTCACTCTCATGTTAGAATGACCTGCTGATGAAGTGGAGCTTGAAGTTCGGATCCCGGTTGTGTCTGAGTATTTTTTTACTAAATAGTTTCCCACTTTCTTTACACGCAAATGTACTTATATATTACCTTTAAATTAACCGGCTGCGTAATGTAGTGGTCAATGCACCTGGCTACGAGCCTAGAACTTCTGGGTTCGATTCCCAGCTAGTATCTTGGGATATTTTCCCTAAAGGGGAATTACCCCTACTGTCACCAGGATTTGATTGATTAGGCTCAAGTTAGGTTGTGTTTTCACTGATTCCACACCCTCATACTCACTATCACCATCATCTCATATCACCGGGACATGGGAAGAGCCTAAATGGAAAGGATGTGAGATTAGTACAGTAGGGCGTCCCCTGGGCTAAGGTCTATTAGTACCAGCTAATCTTTCCACTACTGGACTACGAATTATGTAGCCCACACCCGCAAGATTAGTATTATTACCTCTAACATGATTCCATCCTCATCTCTACCCCATTAAATTAATTATAATATTCCCGTATAACCTGAACAGTGAGTAAGACGCGGTGATAAAAAAAAAATGCGTATAATCTAAACAGGTACTAAGCCTCGTCGGAAAAATAAAATATTGTATCTAATTAGAAAGTATTATTATTATTATTATTAATATTATTATTATTATTAGCACCCCGTCTTACTACCCTTTCGGGTTATACGCACTTACGCGAATGTGTAATGATAGGGTGATTGTGAAATGAAATACCTACAGTTTAATGTGGAATCCGAACCACGGTGGAGGCCTGGCATTCCTCATATTCACAAATTGTGATTAATACACGTCTTGTCAGAGGTGAAGGAAGGGTTTGGCAATCAGATAAATCTGTGTCGGGAGCGAGGATTGAACCCCGGACCCCAGCACAGAAGTCTGACACCTTACTCCTAGACCACAGAAAGTTAAAGTGTATATATATATATATAATTATATATATATTAGTAATACCAAGAGAGGTGTGATTTGATGTAACATTTGTATCGAGCAAACAAACTACTGCTCGCACATAATACACACACACTTACAAAAGTCGATACTGGCAAAACATGGTTTGAAATGATGGACCTTCCCAGGGTGAATGTTGCATACACTATTTGACATCGCCGTTTTCCAACTAAACGGGCTAATTAGTGTGACTTAAAGTTCTCACAAAATAATAAATGAATTGAAATTCTCATTTTAACTTGACATTCTATCTTAATAAACGTATTGGGATGAATGTATGTTAGCGTTGGTTGACATTCTCTAATTAACCTTAAGGTAACCAACTTAGGTGGCCGCATGGTCTAAGGCGTCTCTCTCGTGTTAAGACTAGAATGCTGACGACATCGTGATCGGGGTTCGAATCCCGGTCGGGAGGTACTAAGTATGGTTCTTCTAAAATGGTTTTCCACGAAAATGTGGGTGAAATTCCTCAAAATTAAACCTTCATCGTACTTAACTCATTAGTGTAATTAGTTCATATGGGTATTACCTGAACAGGTGATTAGACGTGGTGCAAAAAATAAAACCTTCACGGATAAAAGTGTGACAAACAAAATCACTCACTGATCTGAAGTAATGCTTAGAGTATATACATCAAACCTTTCTTGAAGTATGATTCTTATATTTATTTTCACCGTTCCCACACATCTTGTGCTGACGTTTCACACCAATTCGAAACTATCTTCCCTAGGTTTTTTCATTTATTTAGGTATTTAACATGCACTTTCGGAACCGCCTGCTTATATCAGTACACGACTTACAAACTAATTAAATCTAGAATATACACAACATCCAGCCTCCAGTCGTTAATTCATCACTGTGAGAGGAGAACCCCCATTTCACCAATGATTTTTTTTTTGCCATGCCAGGAATCGAACCAGGGACAATTAGTACAGCATACAGACACGCTACTGACTGAGCTAAGGGGTCGGACAACCTTCCCTAATGAATGATTATCGGTATTAAAATTATTTTCAACTTTCGCCGAAAACGTCAATGAGAGTGTGCGTGCCCTGGTGGAAATAAAACTTCACTTGAGTTTTAACTTTCCCTGTAACATAGACCACCCTCATTACATGTCTATTGAGCTAATGAGACCAGTTTACACAGGAAAATGGAAAATGTCTAATAGATTAAAGCGCCTGTGAGTAATAAAATAATTTTGTTTTGGGCAAAACGAGAGTGTAATGTTTTGCAGAATTGTCGTTGTATTAGTAATTTGTGGTAGTCCACCTATATGCGGTTAAGTGCTACTCTTTGTTAGGTATCATTGTGCTGTGAAAAATGTTCGCGTCCACGATGTAATTTTCTCTTTTTAATCGTTGAAGTAGTGGGAATGGTTAGTCGGGAAAGCTTAGACTAATGCGTTTATGGCAGTGAAATATTTTACGACGGTACGGTTGTTTTATTTTGATTGTATTTTTACAAGCACTTTGTATATTTCGTGTGTTGATCGTTGAGAATTTATTGGTGTGAAAAAATGTTTATTAATTTACCACCAATTATTCCTGACACTCTCCGGGGGAATTTGAACTTTGCGCTACACTTAAATACCCGCATCGGTGGATACGTGGACAAAATATCAAGATAGTCTAGTCTGGTGTACCTAGACTATTTTTTTAAAGGGTCTTAATTTACGTAACATACACTTCGGTGGCCACGTGGTCTAACGCGCTAATCTCTTGTTGGACTAGACTGCCGAAGACGGGGCGATCGGGGTTCGATCCCGGTCGGGTGCACTAAGGGTAGTTTTTCATAAATGGTTTTCCACTCTCCCTCCACGCAAAATCTGGTGAACCTCCTATAGATTAAGTCTTCTTAATCCCTAACCCATTAGTGTAATCAGTACATAGGCGTGTAACCTGAACAATTAGTAAGACGCGGTGCTTTAAAACAATTTAAAAAAAAACTTTACGTAACCTAGGGCACATTTTCTCTCAATGTTTATAGGCGTGTAACCTGAACAATTAGTAAGACGCGGTGCTTTAAAACAATTTTTAAAAAAACTTTACGTAACCTAGGGCACATTTTCTCTCAATGTTACCTTCCAAATATTTCGGATTATCTGAACACAGTGGGAATAAAAACAAACGATTATGGTCTAGTTGTTCTTATTTTGATATTTATATTTATATTTAGCACCGCGTCTTACTACCCGTTCGGGTTATACGCTTAAGTACTAATTACTCTAATGGATTATGAATTGGGAGGGTTGAATTTAAAGGAAGTGAACCCGCATTTGCGTGGAGGGAGAGTGGAAAACCATTTAGGAAAAACCACCCCCAGTTCACCCGACCGAGATTCGAACCTCGATCTCCCCGTCCTCGGCGGTCGAGCTCAACACGACTAGCGCGTTAGCCAACTACGCCACCGAGGCGGGTTTATTTTGATAGATGTTAATAACTTTAAATTCGTATGCAGCCGGAACGGTTAGTAAAACTGTGAGAAAATAAAAATCAAATTTAATGTTTACACAATATTTCTTTTCACCGGGTCTTATTATATAAACCCACTAGCAAAAGTACCCAAATTTTTCCGGGGTAACGCTTTTCTTTTCTTCAAAGAGACAGAAAAAAAATTAATTATACTTATTCTGACCCAGTTTTTAATAATATAAAAAATATATAATCCAGATTTTAAAATTCCTGTTTTGAGATGCACATGTTCGTGCACAGGAGCTACTAATTTTTAAATTTTATACCTCTGCGTGTGTGGTAGATATCACACATCGCTCATGACAGACAGACAAACAAACTCCTCATTTTATTAGTATAAATTCGGGCTATAAACATATATTAATAAAACTAGCCTAATTTGGTAGGGATGAGGATGGTTGAGTTTCACAGGAATTGTACCAGAATTTTCTTGAGGGGAAAGTAGGAAACCACTCTAAATACAACCGACTGGAATTTTAACCCCAACCCCAGCCCTCTCCTCACCGGAAATACAATCTATTGATAAAGTGACGTGTTAGACCATGACCCTACCGAGGTGGTTGGGATAATATTAACAGTAGTCCTTACAATAGTATACATACTAGTAATAAAATGACGTAGAAGTATAGTATTAAATCAAGCCTGTTACCCGCCATTTTAAAGCTAGTATAGTGATTGCATATTTAATTTCGTGCAGCTTATTCTAATAACAAATATCAAATTAATAAATCAAAATTTAAACGAGAAATACGTCCATATGCAAAAAATTTAGGAACAAAGTTAAAAAGGGTTATACATTTTGAAACGAAATCATAAATGTATAAAGGAAATCCCGCCCCCCACCTAACAAAAATATATCTAAAAAAATAACAATTCTTTTTTTAATATAAAAAAGTAAAACAAAAGTACGCCCAACGATGAATTCATGGTGACGTTTGTAAAACGAACTAATCCAGTGCCTACGCCATTGCCCCCACAACAAAAGATAATAAAACTACGATTTTTTTTGTCCTCCCCAATCCTTTTATTTTTTTTAGTACACAAAACACTGGGCAGTCATCGACGGGTAATAGTGGGGGAAGGAGAGGAGGGCGGGGTAGTGCATTTCGTGCCGCAAAGCTGCGGAATCAATAATATCGGGCGCTGTCGGGTGTTTTCAAAGGCCCCTAGGGACATGCACATTGAGATGGACCTTTATTCGTGTATATATATTTGCACGAGGCAGCGTTTGCTGACTAAAGCTGGCTTAGTTTCATGTCAAGTATGGTAGATGGCAAAACCAGATAGTACTTGTCGCGTGGTTAGTGTGTTTAACCCTGTTTTCTGGAACCTAATGAGGTTTTCACTTTGGATGTTAAAAGTTACTACTTTACCTTGTACCTCCATTTTAAAATATTTTTAAAATATGAACATTTATTCAGTACTACACATATCTAACTTTAACAACAAGAGTTGACATATTTAAGTAATTTCAATAGTGCTAATTCAACCCACTTTGGTGGTCGAGTGGTCTAAGGTGTCATTCTTGCAATAGACTATACTGCCGATGATGGAGAGATTGGGGTTCGAATATTAAATGGTTTTTAACTCTCACTCTACGCAAATTCTGGTATATGTCCTCTAAATTCAACCTTATTCATTCCTAACACATTAGCATAATTGATCCATACAAATCGAGACACTTTGTTGCTAAAATAAAAATAAAAAGTACTCATTCATAAACACAACTATATAAAATAAACTATTATTAGGTGTATAAACAATATATCCCATTGAACTGTGTTATTTTTTGTCTCTTTATGGTTCATAGGATGTCACACTACTTCTCTCTCCGAGCGGTCGAAAGGTAGTTAGATCACACCGCCTGTTTCAAAAAGACACTGGTCAAGTGTGATAATGTTTACTTTCTTCAGACCTTTCGGAGATAAAAGTAGCCTATCATATTCTGAAAATTGAAAAATGATTCCTGGATAGCTAAGTGTTAGAGAATTGGCATACTAAGCCTAAGATCCCGGGTTCGATTCCCATGTCCAGGTGTCATTTTTCAATTTTCAGAATATGATATATAGATGGAGTAATCCTCACTAAAAGTATAAATAATAGCTTTGGCTATTTGATTCTTAAAACTAGTCTATTGTAATCGTAAAGGAAAAAAAAATTAAACTCGAGATTTTGATGAATGTTTCATGATCTCCTGAAACCGAAAGAGTAGTTTTCGCGATGCCGTCTATCTGTCTGTATCCCGGCCTAGAGCTGAAACCATTTTACCAATCGGGCTAAAGCTTGCGATCTGGGGTTTTCACACGGTTCCCCTTAGGCATTTTTGGAGTTGGATATCTAACCTTGAAATCAAGGTTAGTTTACTGAAGGGCAAAAAAGGGAAAACATTGATTTGATCGGAATACGCTCTAAAAAAAATTTCGAATAAATTTTGTATTTAGGCACTGATTAACGATGTAAACAAAATGTGAAACTCTAATTTTCCCATGAAAATGGCTTTAAGGGCACATCATTTTTCCCTAACTATTTGAGATATAAAATAACTTATCATTGTAAAATTGTAGTATGGGGGCCTACTCTTAAAAATAACAATATCGTATTTGAAATTTTTTGTTATAAAACCAATAGTTTCTAAGCTATAAGCTTATATATATTTTAAATTGAAATCTTTAAATGTGAATTTGATTGATATGCTCTTTTGTGTAGAGAGATGTTACTCTTTTCTCAAAGTTACTGTAACAATGTATATTATTCATTTGTGCACTTTGGTGTAGTATTTCTGCAACAAATCTTAAAGAGTTTTTTTTGTAATTGTCTCTATTTTAAGATGCTGTGCAGCCTACCATCTATTTTAAAACTCATTGTGAACAGCTTCGGTAGTCGAATGGTCTAAGAATTTGGACTCAAACTCAAACCATTCAAAGGGTAAAATTCACAAACTCAAGGCGTGTTTTGGGCTACAGTCTATAGAAAACTGGTTCGCTTAAATATATTCTTTGCTTATGTTTTTGCAGCGTGTCTTACTACCATTAAGGACTATGAACATTTTAATCACGCTAGTGGATAAGGAATGGGGAATATATAATTTAGAGGAAATGTAACCGCATTTGAGTGAAGGAAACTTGGAAAAACCATCTATCAGAAACCACCCTCTGTACATCCGGATGAAATATGAGCCCTAGCTCCACCACCAGCAAACTAGACAAGAAAAGCCTGACGTCTAATCCGCTTGCCCACCGATGCAGGTCTATATTAGCTAATTGAGACTGTTTATTTAAAATCATTAATGTTTATTTAAAATATTTAAAAATTGGTATTTTTTCAGATATTGTTGTGCGTTAGTGAAGTACTCTAAGCAGTATTTATTGAATTATGTAACAAAAAATTCCTATCAAGTAGGTATTTATAGTAATAAGAAATAGAGAGCAATTTTAAATATTTCAAAGGGATTTTTGTTATTCAAAATTATGTACACACTAAAATTAAACTTTTTTTTTGTATGTACGTATATTACTGCAGGAAGGATACTTACTTACTCCATGACATTAGGACCTTGGAATTCATTGCCACACTTACAAAAGAACACCATCCATCCCTATATAAGGTTATCCAGTCCACCAAATGTGTCGTACCATTTATTTGATTTATAGATCAATTCAAATTAATAAAACTAAAAGCTTTACCAATATATTTTACATTTAAACACCTGATGCTCTCTCATATTTTGATGTACTGAACAATTTCAGGTCCGTTCTAATGTTTATCCTCCCATTAGCAGCCAGGTCTTCCCAATGATCTCTTCCCATTAGGTTTTCTAGTCAATACCCTAAACATGGTTCTAGATTTTTCTATTCACGCTGCATTTCCTGCCCACTGTAATCTACGATACTTGATTATCCTAACAATGTCTTGTGATGAGTACTACAGGGTATGCAAATCATCATGATGTAGTCTTCTCCACACCACAGTATCCCTTTTTGGACTTGAAATCCTCCTAAGCACCCTGTTTTCGAACCACCTTATTTTGTAAGAGCCCATAGAGAACAACCGGTAAATTTATTGTTTTGTATATTCTGAGTTTTACATTCCTGGACAACAGGCGTGATTTCAACATATTGACCAAGTAATAATAGCATGAATTTCCCGATTGTATTCTCTTCCTAAT
>CABFWB010007300.1:0-19629 GCA_902151455.1 Timema bartmani | reverse complement strand
CAATGCATTTTTCTTGAAGAAAAATAAATATTTTTCTACGTGTACAAGCTTGTTTTCCCAAAGAAAAAGATAAAATTGAAAATATCTCAAAATATACTAGTCTCAATCCAATTAACAAAGACACACTTCAGTGGCCCTATGGTCTAAGGTGCTAATCTTGCAATATACTAGACTGCCGGTGACGGGGAGATCGTGGTTTGGTCCCGGTCTGGTGTAACGAGGGTGGTTTATCCTAAATGGTTTCCCACTCACTCCACGAAAATGCAGATCTACTTCCCCTAAATTCAACCTTACCGATCCCTAGTACACTAGCATATAACCCGAATAGGTACTAAAACGCAGTGCCATTAAAAAAAAGCTAACAAAGAAAAACAATTAGCCCCACTTTCTTCGTCTCTCTCAAGCTGATGTGATATACTCATTTAGTACAGTTAAATCCTACGCCAGATGTTTGAATCCACACGAGTGTTTTCTAAATAAAAAGTAAACTTATGCATACCAGTATTGTCTATATTTGCACATATTTTATATTATATATATATATATTTATTAATATATATTTATTTATTTATTATATATATATTTATATTACTCATATTATACAACTCTGCATACATGATTATTTTTAAAGTTATATTTTAATGGAGATAATGTATTGTAAAATAATACCAACTTTTTTTTTTTATCAAATTAAAAGAAGACAAATTACAATTTTAGTCATAAAATTGGAAATGTGAAGGAGGGGTCAGTGTGAAATGTGGATGACTGAGTGTACAGGAAACTTCCTCAAACTAAAAATAAATCCACATATATGGACTGTAGAAGCAATAAATAAATTAATAATTTCAAATTATAATATTTGTTTTATAAATTTAGCCTCTCTCTAACCTAGCTCAGATTATTTAAGATTTTTTATAAAATTACTTATTTATATATGTCTATGTATTGCATCAAGTTTATTCATGTTGTAATGGGGACCAATATCATAACTGCCCCCTATAGATATTAGGTCTTTGCAAGCCTATAATTTAAGTCTTATTTTGATGACATTTTTGTAATACCTTTCCTTCCAATTTGCATAGATGTTCGACCTGAACATTATTTATCAGGATGCTAAATTAACTACTGGTTGAATTTTAAACAAACAGGTGTTTTAAAAGGGTCACAAAACCTTCTCCCCTTCACACCCTTAAGGCATATCAGTCTTATGGAGGACGTCATCCTGAGTGCTGAGATGTGTTACAGACGCTCAGTAATCCATCATTATTTATTAAGTACTTGGTTATTTACAAAATTGTTGCTAACGTCTAAATATAGGCAAATAGTAACAACTTATCCCGATGGCGTTAAAAATCTTAGGTCTTAATATTAATTTATTTTTAAATATTTAAAAAGTTAATGTTAGCTAATTTTCAACCATGATTCTCAGATCAAATTATATGCTTAGAAACAAATATATATCCTCCCTAAAACAAATAAACTCATTCTTTAATAGGGTAGAAACAGAAAGTTTTATGATAATTTATGTGGTTTTAAAGCTTCAGAACTAGCATTCACATAATAAATGCAGCATTGTTGGGATATGTCACTGTAAGTATGTGATAACCTTTAGGAGGTAGTGTAGGGGACGTAAGGAAAGCGTGTGTTTTTGAAGTTTTTATAGCATAACATTTTTTGGGCTAAATAAATAAAATATTGTTCTAGTAGAAATAGAGAGGTTAATTTTCTTCACGTGGTGATATCAACAATTGCTGATTATCTGTTATGAGCATAGCAGTGTTAGATGACAAACTTTTTAAACAAAGAAAAAAAGTTGTCATTAAATTCCAAGATAACCTTTACATATATTCAATAACTGTTGATATCACCATCTGAATACAATCTAATTATGTTTTTACTGGAGCAATTTTTTATTTATTTTTTTGACCAAAAAAGGATTTTGATATAAAAACTAAAATAACACTGAACTTGTATCGTGTCCCCTATACTCCCACGTTTACAAACTGAAATTCTGCACGCTGAATTATGGAGTGGGAGAATTTGATCTACATATCTTTTCAATCCCTTAAAACGAATTATACAAGCCTCCCACCAAAAAAAACATGATATTCTAGCCCAAAACAAGCCTAAGTAGCATCAAAACTACTCTTGTCACCACGACACCCTGTTATAATTAACACTATGTTTAAAATAATATGCCGACTGAAAAGGTGATAAAACAATAAAATTATCTTAGGGGAAATAGGGGTTACCCTTTTCACAGTGATACATTAACGGCTGGTGAACTGGGTGCTTTATTGGTTAATGGGTTAAATTAAATTGTAGGTCATATTTTGATTTAGTTATTTGGTTGAAAAGTGGCCTTTGATTATATATTTTAATTGGTGTGTGTCAGTTTGAGAAATGGACTACTATGGTACTGTCTCCACTAGGTGTATTTTATGTAACTTTCCATCAATTGAGTTTCTCTCTTCTCTACTATGCGAGTACTGATGGAATTTACAAAAAAATAACTTTTTTTAGTGCCACGTCTCTCTACCTGACCGGGCTATTCACATTTAATTTGCGCTCGTGGGGTAGGAATAAGAAATATTTAATTTAGAAGAAATGTTCTCACATTTTCGTGGAGTGTGAATCGGATGCAATGTGGGTACTTCATCTGATCGATTTATCTTAGGTTTTATACGTCATAAGTTAAAAGATAAGAAAATATTTAGATGTACTGTCCTAGGTTAAGTTTTTTTTAGTTTATCTGATAATATAGATCTGTGCTTATCCCGTGAGCGTTAGATACTATTGTGTTACCGTTCGTACTATAGTTACACTAATGGGGTAGGGATAGTGAAGGTATAATTTAGAAGAAGAGTGCCTGCACTTGCGTGGAGAAAGAATCGTAAAACCATTCAGGGAAAAAGTCCAACCTCAATACACTTGTTCATAAATAAAAACCCTGACCTTCACGTTACTTTTATTTTCATCACCGCATCTTACTACCCATTCAGGTTTCACGTATAAGTACTAATTACGCTAATGTGTCTGGGATAGGGAAGGCTGAATGTACCGTAAATTTACCCGCATTTGCTTAGGAAAAAAATTGTGGAGATAAGCAGTTAAGGTAGAAACAATATCAGTAAACCCGACTGGGTTCATTCTCGTGATCTCCATTTCAAAAGAAATCCACTCTAATATCAGAGTGAACTTCTTCGGTACCCGCTTCGATGGCCACATGGTATAAGTCACTACTCTCGTAGTAGACTAGATTGTTTATGACATGATGACGTAGAGATAGAAGTTCGAATCTCGGTCGAGTGTACTGAGGGTGGTTTTCCCAAAATTGTTTTCCACGATCCCTCCACGGAAATGCTGTTACACTTCCTTTGAATATAACTTTTCTAATCCCTAAATTCACTATCGTAATTAGTACGTAAGCGGATAACCTGAAAGAGTTGTAAGACGCGGTGAAAAAAAAACTGCTTCGGTGGCTGCATGGTATTAAGGCGTCACTCTCGCAATAGATTGGACTGCCGATGACGGCGATGGATTGTGGTTATAGTCCTAGTAGGTTGTACTTAGGTTTTTTAAAATGGGTTTCCATACTCCCTCAACGCAAATGTGGGTACACTTCCTTGAACGTCAACCTTTCTCATCCCCAAGAACATTAGCTTAATAAGTACATATGCGTGTAACCTAAACGGGTAGTAAGAAGTGGTACAAAAATAAATTGAAAATTAGTGGTAATGCTTTTGACCGATAGACTATAGGCTACAATGCGATCATATTTTTGTAGTTGTTTTTCTTTGTCCACCACGTCTTACTACCAGTCCCAGCTATCCGCACATAGTTTTCAATGTTTTGTGTATGAAGCTCGATAGAAGAACTCCCAGCTCCTCTAGCTATAATGTTGCTGTTACTAATCCCCCACCTTAATGGCAGCGACGTGCTCTCATTGTAGTGGGCGGAGTTGAATCAAAAAACTGGTATCGCTACACGGAGCATACCAGAAACAATTACTTTGATAGCTTATTAACTGGTGGAAGAACGCTCGGCTTCAAATTAAAAACTACCTTAAACGGCAGCTACCCATCTTACGTGATATGACAAAGGAGGGGAAGAAGACAAGAAAAATAAGTGGTTATCAAAGGAAAAATAAGAACGAAGTTGAAGAGAGTATGTTCTGCAACAAATTTAGTATATTTAATTTACATATAAGAGAGCCTGTATTTTTTATTGGACTTTTAATTTCAATTCTGAGGTGTTTGTTTAGGAAATATATATCTATATACATTATTTTAAATATTATCTTACTGAATATAGTTTTTATAATAATACATGCTAACCACCTAGGATAACTTAATATAAAGGAATTTACACGAAACAATTTTGACAAGTGTTATAATATACTCAGTTCTACTATCGGGCTGGGTTATTAATATGTAATTACGCTAATGTAATTAGGATGAGGAAGGCTTAAGCTAAATGAAATCTATCTCAGTCTGCGTGGAGGGAAATTGGGAAATCATTGGGGGGGAGGGGAGGTAAGCTTCAGTACAACCCACCGGGTTTCAGACCATGACCTCACAGTCACCAGAAATCATGTCCATCGCAAATTTGATTCCCAAGACCACGCGACCCCCAATGCAGATTTTATGAAAAAAGAAAGTGTATTCCAAGATTTAATGTGGCTGAATTACATTTAATAATTTAATTTTGGATTTTCATGCACAAACTATTATTTCTTCAGGTAAATGAAAATTAAATGTTCCTACAATAATGTCTAAGAGTGATGTGCACATCTAATTTGGCACAAAATATTTGAAGCTAATCATTTTTACAAAACCTAGAATTGCTTTAATAGATTCACTAATAAAATATGGTTTTAATTTTTCAACCTTTCAGTGTTACAATGTGGTGACTATTTTCAATTTTAATAAAAAAAAAATTCTAAAGATAAGCTTTTACTTGTTGAGCTATTTTTAAAAAAGTCTATATGCATTTTATTTACGTTCGTGGGATTGGGTCGAGGAAAGTGAAGCCTATAAGATATGTATCATCATTTGCGTGTTGGTAGCGTGTCTGCTTACGGAGTTAGGGATACCGGTTTCAATTCCCGGCATGACCGGAAAAATTATAATTGGGGAAATGTGGCTTTTCCTCTCACAATGATAAATTAATGGATTGGGATTGAATGTTGTGTCTGTTCTAGATCTAAGTTGGTTTAATAGTCTTGTAGGCCTACTGATAAAATCAGTCAGTTTAGAAGGTACACGCTAAGTATCTAAAAAAATTGCTTTGAGGGAAAGTGGAAAACCATATTGAAATAAAAATCAGTACACCATCCTGGTTTCAAACGACAACCTCTCTGTCATAAGCAAACCAAATAAGTTGAGCTTGACATTTAGTCCGTGTGCCCACTGATGCGGGTCCACGTCTAGTATGGGCATAAACCCGTAACACATTTTCTTACCCTTCCAAGTAGCACCAAGAAGAAAATTTACCTGACTCCCCTCCCACTAACCTATGTTACGTAACTATTCCCATCAACTAGACTGCCGAGGACGGGGAGATCTAGGTTCGAAACTTGGTCGGGTGAACTGGGGGTAGTTTTTCCTAAATGGTTTTCCACTCATCCTCAATGCAAATGCGGGTTCACTTCCTCCTCATTCCCAATTTCTAATTCATTAGCGTAATTAGTACTTAAGCGTATAACCCGAACGGGTAGTAAGACGCAGTGCTAAAAAATATATATATTCCCATCAAAAGCGAATGTCATTATGTCATAAGGAATTTTTTGTGACTATAAAATAGGGAATAAGAATTAATACTATTCAGAATCTATTTTAAAGCCTAAACATAATTGTTTTTCAAAGAGTTTATGAAAATTATTTATTATTTTAATTAATTAACATTACTATTATTGTTCAGCACTATAATAAGAGTATAATTTCTTTGTTACGTAATACTTTGATCTAACCCATCCCCCCTCCCTAACGTAACACCTTTTATGACCTAGAGTACACCCTTCCCCCTTCTCAACAATATTACGTGTTTTATGGATGACCCCTAAATAATGGTAATTTAAAAATATAACGCATGAACCACTTGTATAACATCCGAGAGGTAAATAGCCGTCTCTATTATGTTGAACATACCATTGACGGTGCTGTACATGGTGTATTTATGTACAACGCATAATGCAAGACTTAAAAAAAAGCTTCCAAGAGGAGATTCGACCCAAAGAAGACCTAGGAGCTATCAAGAAGAAAGGAAAACGCTCCAGAGGGCACATGTTTTATCACCCACAGAAGCCAAGCAGTGGCGGCTGTGGCCAGGTTTGAGTTCTCCTCTTTGTTGTTCTGTAGACAAGGAGGGGAAGAGGGCGGCTCTTCAGGGGACTTCCTCACCGACTCTTTAGTTCGAACATAAAGATATGATCATCTTCTTAGAGGCTACTGCTTTTGAAGCTGCTGTTTCTGGGGCCGAGGTTGTTGGAGACTGTCATCTTCTTTGCTTTTTTTTTGTTTTCTGGACTCCTCTTTGATTATGTGGAGTGGTGGGAGATAGGCGCGTGTCCTAACTCAGACCAATAAATGACAGACGTACAAACATATGTACTCGACATAACTGTATCTTTAAATGTCCATAAATAATGGGAATTATTTGTCTCTTTAGAAACTTATTTTTTACTCATATAATGGTATTAAGACACTAGATTAGTAGAGCATAGATTCTTTAAGTTCAAAAACCAAGTGGGCTTATAATGTTACTGGGTCAAGCTGTCCAGCATTAGGAGAACAAATCGGGGAGGACGAAAACACAAATTACAATACAATTTGCATTGCTTTAGCTATCACTTTGAAGAAGGGGAGACTGAAAATAGACCAAGAAATTTCTCCCTTAGATCTTCTAATACAATAACTCTAGTTGACGGTTCTTCTTCTTAGCAAATACATCTATCACTCTTTCTCTGAAATTATGTTCCCATTCCAAACAGTTTAATATTATTTTCTCAATAGCTAGGACACTTAAATTTGATAGTCTATTGTTTGTCATGGAGTTTCTTAAAAAGGTTTTTATTGGTTTTAAGGTGCTCATACTTCTTTCACTTGACGCAGATGTAACAGAAAGTGTCAAAACTAATCGAAGAAGTTTTGTCACTTGTTCATAAACTTCTCTCATATCATTTTTTACAATGTATGATATAAGCTGTATGGGAGGGATTCGCTTATTAGGATCACAAAATATACTTCTTAATTTATTTTCGAAATTTTATCATTAAAAAATGGTTATTGATTAACATGTTTATTTAGTTTATTTGAAGTAAAAAAGGGTAAACAATTCTTTGAAGCGATTTTCACAATCAAACTGATCAAAATTACCAAATCGTATTTGAAGCTGAACCAACTGAGAATCAATAATTTCGTAAGTCAACTTCTTAAGGACTGAATCAAACAGTCACTAAAACATAGATATTTGTTAAGTGCCCTAATTTTATCATAAGATGTTTTGATATTGTCTTCATTTCTTCATTTCTCAATATTATTTATTAAGATACTAATTTGATTGTTGCACAAAGTTACATCTGAAGTAGACTTTGCTTGCAAAATGTTGAAAAGATGAGTGTTAAAAATAAATATCTTGTTGTAGAAACACAATATACAAACCAAAGTTTGATCATCTAGACTTAGTTTGAGGTGGATTGCACTATTTGTAGAGTCTGTGTCCCATTTAGAGTCCGGATCATCTATTATATTGTTTAGAGCACTCTTTAGATTTTTATAATCAGCAGCGATTGTTTATGTAGCTCGGAAATGATAATTAAAACGTGTTGTACTTGCTTGAGGTAATTTAAAGCCTAACTCTCTCAAGAGCTTAGTCCTTTTAGATGATTAACTAAAAAATGTATGAAGTACTGTAAGAGCATATACAAGTGAACGAACTAGTTTGTTTGTTTTAGATCCTTGTAACAATTGATGAGCATAGCAGTGAACAAACAGCACGAGGACAGTGTTGTTTCATTGAAGCTTGAAGCCCACCTTGTCTGTCAGACATAACGGCCACTCCATCATCTGTTTGACATAAAAGTTTCTTATCAACGTTCCAATCCTTAAGAAACACCATATTAACTTCCAATAGTCCTTTTGCAGTCTTGTTTTTTGAAACGTCAAAAATACAAATAAATCTTTCTTTGACATCAACTTCTTTGTAGTACCGAAATATTAAACTTAATTGATACTTACAAGAGATATCCAGTGTTTCGTCAGCTTGAACTGATATATATGCGAAGGAATTAATTTCTTGTCTCAATCTTTCACTATTACGTTAGTGATAACTTCAACAATCTCATTTTTTATCTCCTCTGACGTAATCTTGAAAATGGAGCTAGATTCTAAATGTTCCCTCATGAACTGTTCTTCTTGAGCAAGTAAATCTAACATCTCAAGATAGTTGCCCTTGCTATCGAAAATTTCGTCTTCACAATGACCACGAAATGCCTGTTCTTGTTTGCCGAGATGACACATCACTTGGACAAGTCGGCCAACAATTTTTCTGCTGAGTGCAACTTCCTCATTATTTTTGACTGCCGAAAGACGAACAGCTTCTGAAAAAAATGTTCAATTCTGCCACGGCCTAAAAGTTGAAAACAGTCGATGTTAAATATACGGGCATGCTTAGATGAAATTTTATGTTTTTTGCTTTCCTTTTAGAGTGTTTTATTTTAGAAATAGCTTGCTTACTCCTTTCAAGCACCCCTCCAAACACAAGAACAAAAGTAATCTATTTTTAGACCTGCGATCTGTTAACCACTTGTATTTATTGTAGCCTAACAACAGTATTGGAATGTACTCTTTTGTTTGTTTTCCTGGAGAGTAATATCTAGCATTGACATTGGCTTCTTATTTTTAATTTCACATTTTTGTTCATGTGACAATGTTGAAAATGGCACTCTTAAAAAATGTATCAGGTCGTCCCCTTCCATTTTAAAATGAATTATAAAATTAATAAATAAAAATAGTTTTAATACACACTACACGATACACTGTATCCCACCTCAGTCAAAACTACTTAGCACCGCGTGTTACTACCCGTTCGGCTTATACGCTTAAGTACTAATTACACTAATGGATTAGGAGCTGTAAAGGTTGAATATAGAGGAAGTGAACCCACATTTTCGGGGAGGCAGAGTGGAAAACAATTTAGGGAAAACCACCGCCAGTTCACCCGAGCGAGATTCAAACCTTGATCTCCCCATCCTTGCGTTAGCTAACTATGCCACAGAGGTGGGTGAGTTATTACTAAAACTGATTATAATTGTGGAAAGCCATTGCTAGCATTTAAATGGGAAAAACCACTCACTAACCTAAATTTCCATGTGTAGATACTAGCATTTGTAAAAATATTGGCTGTTTTGTTTAGCACAGTTTAATGTAGTTTAGTGTTGTTTTAGTGACTACTTATAGACTTAGACAAGTAAAAAGTTATAGTTTGAGAAAATGTTCTTCAAATATATTATTACTATTTTAACCTGGTGCTTACTTTTACGTATTTTCTTTTACATTTTGTGAGGAAAGCAAATACTTTAAGCTCATATATTAGGTCAGTTGTTTCATGCTTGAATGATTTTGACACAAACCCTCTCTCAAGAGCCAAACCACCCATCCCCACCCTTAGTCCTCGCTCATCTTTCCACAACTCTCATTAAGGGGCGTTTAGACGAAGCCTCTTTTCATGCAACGTGTAGCATGTAACTAGGTGCACAGGAAATGCACGTTGAAGCATGCACTTGCGCATGCCTCAAAAGTAGTTGTGCGTCTAGCCGCAAGTATGTGCAAGTGCTCCCCATAGTGGATGGAGAATACTGGCAGCCACACTGCCCCATATATGGCTGAGGTACTAAAAGTGACTATGTATTTATGCATGATAAATAATGATTTAAGTTTTTGGGGGCACTTCAGATAGTCTTCTCAATATACCGCTATCAGTTTGGATTTGTAATTTGAAAACAACATAAATTCAAAATATTCCTTTCACAAGTAGAAATTATCTATAATTTTTTATATACCATACCTTGACTGATCTTGTTTTAAAACTAATAAACAAGCAATTTTAACCTCATGGAGTAAAATAATATATATGTTCCTCTCTAAGATATGTAAATTAATGTGTCATAACACTATTGTGAAGGATTAAAAGCTGCTGTAAAAATGGACATTATATACTCTACTAAAAATAATTAAAAATTAAAAGCTGAAACCATTATTGATATGTTTTAAAATAGTGATGAATTACACATAAGCTTTTAAAGAAATTGAAAAGAATAGGGCACGTTGGACTAATAATGATACTAATAATTATTAAAAGAGCAAAAAATATAATTCCCATATATAAAAATAGTGAATAAATTTATAAAATGTATGTGTTTTTCTGTAAATAGGTTATATTAATACCCATTGAAAATGTAGGCCTATTATCTAAATTTGTTATGTATAAAAACGTCTTAAGACCGATAATTTATTCATGTAATATAAACAAAAAAATAGATTTAATCTAATTAAATTAAAAAATGTGTGTCTGATTTAAAAATAAAATATAATCTTAGTTTTCTAGTTTTTAAAAATAACATGTTTACATGAATCTCATGTGTAAGTTATGTCCAAAATATCAACATTTTTTATTTCAAAACTGGATCTATAAAGCCAAGTCGATGTTTTGCTCAACCCCTTGGATTTTACATAAATCACAAAATGAGAATGTTAGAACACATTTTTCCATCATATTTCCATTTGGTAGACCCGATTTTAACTTAGATAATGTCCAAAGTGAGATATCCATATAACGTCAAGAGGTCATCAGGTATTGATTATATTTATTCATACTTCACGATCACAACATTCGTTTTGTGGTACCCAGTAAATTATATTTACGGGCTATCCATGAAATATTGTAAATTTTTAAAGTTTTTGATAAAAACAATATAATATAACATAATATAATATGGTTAATTTTAACTGTAATTATATAATAAATGTCAGGAACGCGAAAAAAGGTGATTTTACAGTTGTTATGCCAAAACATTTTTTTGGTCAAAATAAATGAAATATTGCTTTTGTAGAACCATAGAGTTTAATTTTATTCTCATTGTGATATCAATAGTTGTTGTCATGAGCATAGCAGCATTGATAAGAAAATCTTTAAATTTCTAAATTAAATTCTAGGACACCCTTGACAGATATTCAAGAACTACTGTTGAGGTCACCATGTGAAGAAAATGAATAAACTTTTATGTTTCTACTGGGGAAATATTCTATTTATTTTGGCTAAAAAACATGTTTGATTACAAAAACTGTAAAAAGACACTTTCCTTAACTCGCATTCCCTGCATCCCCCCGCCTTAAGAGAGGAAAATTAAACACAACCTAAAAAACAATATACATTTATAAACTAATAGACACTAAGAAATAAAGTAATTTTCAGGTTCAAAGAAAGATCAAGTTTAGTTGGAACTGAATAAGCAAAAGTATTTTGTGGCAAAGGGTTGCATAGGACGGACATTTATATGTTCTTGGATTATTTAGGCCCTGGTTGTAAAATTAATCTTTGAACATATTTTTGGTCACCAGTATAATCAAAACCTTTCATCAATTTGAGTATTTAACGTTATCTCTCTAAACAAAAAAAGATTTAATATATATACTTTTTAGCACCAGGTCTTACTACACGTACAAGGTACAAGCTACAGGTACAAGCTTGTGTACGCTAATGTGTTAGGGATAAGAAAGGTGACATTTAGAGTAAGTGAGCCCACATCTGCGTGGAAGCAGATTTGAAAACCATTTAGGGAAAACACCCTAAGTTCACCAGACCAAGATTTTAACCCCAATATACCCATTATCGGTGGCCAAATCTATTGCGGGAGGGATACTTTAAGCCATTCGTCCACCGAAGCGGGTAGTGTGATGTACAAACTACCAAACATTATAAACACAAAATTATTTTAGCTTCCTTCAATGATTGAACTAAGGGCCCTTCAAATTTTAATCGTACCGTTTAACCACTTGACCAATGAGAGGGTCTTGGTCCATGGAAATGGCTACTGCTTCGTAAGCCGATGGTAAAGTGTCAACACATGTAATTTTTACTCCTAGTGACCGTAGGAGACAGGACTCCTTAATAATTATAATAGGAGCTAAACTAGTTGTGGCCACAACAAGTAGGCCTATCAAAGACCGAGAGATGGGAAGGCAATGGCTTCCAAGAAGAACCGCCCCGCCTCCACTGTGCCTGCATACAGCTACTGAAAAATACCCTTCGGCCAAAAGCCAAACTCAAAAAATAGTTCCATAAAAATTATGGTGCTCTCCGCCCTTATTCTGGGCCGTGTTGCTGGATACCGTCTCCGAATAATAACAATGCATATCATCAGTTTATTTTAAAACCTTTAAAGAAGTATTAACTGCTTCGGTAGCCACATGGTCTAGGGCGTTACTCTTGAAATTGACTAAACTGCCGATAACAGGGAGATCGGGGTTCTAACCCTGGTTTGGCGTACTGAGGGTTGCTTTTCCTAAATTGTGTTCCTTTTTCTCTCTCTACACGCAAATTTGGGTACACTTCATCTTCAACCTTTCTCATTTATAGCTCATTAGCGTAACTAGTACATATTCGTATAGCCTGAACAGGTAGCAAGACATGGTGCTAAAAAAATTAGGTTTTTTTTAATGTATTATTCGTTTAACCAGTGAGGTAGAAGGCTTACCTTGCATTATTTCACTATGGTATAGCTTATAAGATAGGGTCATAGTGTAATCTGTCAAGGTTAAACTACTACCTTTTAAGGTAAATTGAGTGTACGTGTGTGACTATTAAATATAATATATTAACTATTCACACAGATTTAATCAATGGTTTCATAAGTCACACATAGGCTTAAATGTATTTTGTGATATCCTTACAAATTCAAGACCTAAACGGTTTTTACAGTGAAGGATCTATCGGTAGAATAATTTTTAACAACTACCTCTGTGTATTTTTTTGTAAGACTTTTGTAGCAAATGTTGAAAAAATAACACTTTTTATAATTGCACCGATAGAAAGTTTGCCTCTACTATTTTCTGATCTTTATCTGACAAAAGATAGGCTATAGCTATTGGCGATTTATTTTAGCATCTCAGTTTTAAACGCTTTAAAACATAATTTGTTAGACAAAAGGCTAATGTTCTAAAATTAGTTTTTGAATTCTGAAGCTAATTATAAAATAGATATTATATTCGTTACATAGAGAATTATTTCATTGTAAAATAAGGCAAGATACATTTTAACAGATTAACTGTAGTCTGGCGTACAGCCCGAACGGATAGTAAGACGCGCTTATGAAAAAAAAAAAAAAATATATTAAACTAGTTTGAACTCAAATATCATAATTATGTAATTTGACTGTATAGGCCTATTTGGCTATGTTTAGTAACCTTAATAGCTTAAAAGAACGAATACTTTGTAAACAGATATCACATCAAATTTATTATGTAAAACTGAAAAAAGTAGAGATAATTTTTGTAACCCAGTTCTAAAACAATTTTAGTTTAATACATTTGTTACCTTTAATGGAAAATATTTTTTGTATTATAATTTAGTTTTTAAATAAAGAACATTTTTGGACTGCCTCAGTTACCACATGGTCTAAGGCGCCACTCTTGCAAAAGACTGGACTGCCGATGACGGGGATATAAAAGTTCGAATCTTGGTTGAATGTACTGAGAAATGTTTTTCAAAAAGGTTTAAGGATTCTCCCTCCACGAAATTGCGGGCTCAATTCATCTAAAACTAACCTTCCTTTACCCTGAAACCATTAGCGTAATTAGTTAATAAGCGTATAACCTGAACCAGTAGTAAAACGCAGTGCTAAAATATATATCTACTTTTTACTTTTTAATTATCTATTTCATATTTTAGGAAAGAACGCTTTTAGTGACGGTAATTTATTACTCTATTGAGAGGGTAAATGAGAGGGGTTGAGTGCATGCACTCAACAATAAAATCCCTATAACAATCAATCAAAATTTTATAATATAGTTTGTATACTTTGTTTAGTTTTTATTACATTCTCTTTCCATACTGAGTAGCAACCATTTGATGCAGATTAAACCAAGAAAATAACCCACACTCTTTATTAATTTCCCAAATACAAGTTTTCTGTTATCTATTTATACTAGAAATCAATTGTTTTGTGGCCAAACAATCGAAGCAAAATTATTTAAAATAAGTAAAGTAAACAATAGTTTCATAGCAATAAAGAAAAAAATACATAGACTTACGGTTAAAGTCCTCGAAATGCATATTGCTAGTGTATTAAAAGTATAGTTGTAATTATATGTCAAGGGTCAAGTACAAGTACTCGTGCAATAAATGTTACTGTAATTTTCTGGAGGATATTGGCATAAAACCAGTTTTACATTCTTTCCTCATGTGAAGTGCCAGTTGGTTTTCTGGTATTTAACCATTAAATTCATTTGTTATTAGCCATTAGAAAACGTATTAAATAAAAATATTTTTGTTTTATATATAAAAGTGTTGCTTATAGGCTTAAACCCATTATTTTCTCCCCTTTACAATTTTACAGTATATCCTTAAGCCCAGTTTGTTATACATTTATACACGTAAGAGACAGGCGATTTCTACTTCAAAATTTAATACATTAAATGCAATGAAAACCAATTATAGACGAAAGGGGATCAGTTCACACTAATAGGAGATAATTTTTCATACTAACTGGATCTAATTAAAATTTCATGTAGAGTAATAATATAATAATTATCACAATAAGTTAGTATCCTCTATTGTTTAACTATTATTATTATTATTAGCACCGCGTCTTACTAATACGCACTTACGCTAATGTGCAATGGTAGGGTAATTGTGAGATGAAATGGAGGACTTACAGTTTAACGTGGAATCCGAGCCACGGTAGAGGCCTGGCATTCCTCACATTCACAAGTTGTGATTAATACACATCTTATCAGAGGTGAAGGAAGGGTTTGGAATCAGATAAATCTGTGCCGGGACCGAGGATTGAACGCCGGACCCTCGGCACAGAAGTCTGACACCTTACCCCTAGACCACCAGGTCACCCTCTATTGTTTAACTGAAGTTAGGTAATTTAGTAGAGAATATTCGAGCTCATGTGTTTTATTTGGAACTAGAGTGGAGTCAAGTTTTATTTTATTAAATATATAATAGTAAAACTTAGATATGAAATACTATATTAAATATTTGTTAGTTAAGAAAAAAAAATGTAAATAAGTCCTAGATATTTTGAATATATTGTTTTTTATGACAATATCATTAATATTTTTCTAATGAAAATAATAGTAGTGTGATTGCCCTACCACGGCAATTGGACCTTTGACCTTTGACCCCGGTTTGGGGTTTTAAGTGATGTCACAATGCTGTGACGTCATCACAGCGCTGATTGGTTTTGGTTTGGTTGACGTAATGGTCAATTTTATTTTGTATGTGTGCGCATTGGTTTTTTTATGTGTGCGCATTGGTTTTTATGTGTGCGCATTGATTTTTATGTGTGCCCATTGGTCTTTTATGTGTGCCATTGGATCGTATGTCTGGGTAGGATAGGGACATGCGTTGGAGTTTATTTTATTTATTGGTAGAGGAACGTGCAGTCCACGGTGTCGGGCACTCCTCCCGTGACGTCCCAGGCATCGTTACTGAGGGGCACATCACGGTCCTCTCCCATAGACTGTTTAGCGTAGAATGTGAGCTTCTGGCAATGGCTTCCTCTCACAAGCCCCTGAATCTATTTTGGTGTCACAACCCTCCCCCTCCCCATCTATGTAGCAATGGGTTTTCCCGGTAACGTCATCGCAATTCTGGTGCCAGTTTGGCAGCTCGACAAGATAAGTTGAGACAGGAATAGATCGTGACCTTGAAACTGTGAGCTAGTACATTAGGTCATTGACTCTGATAACCTTCCCTCTTCCCCTTCTATGTGGCAATGGGTTTTCCCGATTACGTCATCGCACTGTCGCAACCCTGATGACTCATACCTGGCGCAAGTTTGGCGGCTCGACAAGACAAGTCAAGACATGAATAGATTACGACCTTGAAACCATGAGCCCTGTTCATGCTTGGTGCCAGATGAATGATGTCGCAACCCTCCCCAGCAAGGGGTTTTTCCAGTAATGTCGCAACTAGAGAGCAAAGACACAGCTCTGACTATGCATAATCAGAGGCCTCAGAATCTTCAGTTAGGGGCCGCTATCCCCCACCACAAGAGTCTACTAAAATTGGTTGTATGATATAATTCGTCGACATGCGTGGATGTATGTATCAGCCATGCGCAACTTTTATTGGAGGTGTGAGGTAGAAATGTTCTAGCGTTTACGTGGAGAAAGGGAGAGGGAAACTAATGACAGTACATCTCAGAGGAGATTTGAACCAACGACCACCCCATCATAACTAGATGAGTTACATGAACCCTTTCTGGCTAAACGTCTATATATATATATATATATTAATTATGATAGGACGGTAGGGATGATTAAGAAAATGTTGCAGAATTTTTTACCTGGAGGCAGAACTACCAACATTTTACAAGGCAGACATTCGATTCAAACACCCCCGCCATAACTAGATGAATTACACGAACCCTTTCTAGCTAAACGTCTATATATATTAATTAAGATAATGTGGTAGGGGTGATTAAGAAAATGTTCCTACATTTTTACCTGCAGTTTACCCAGGAGGGATTCGATTTCAACCACCCCCGCCAGAATGAGATGTGCCTGACATTCATACGGCGTGCCCAGAGGGATTCAAACCTCAATACCTTGTACCCCGCATTTGTGAGAGCAAAATCAAACATCAGTTAAAACTGGTTGACCGCTTGATATAATTAGACCAGGTTAATGTGTACCAGCATTTGGTACAGGAAAACCCTACCCCCAACTGGTGGATTCCCGAGAGTACATGAGCACTTGGTGGGTGCGTGAGCACAATTTTTCGAGCAACTTTAAATCTACACTGTTTTACATGAATCGACCACTCACGGTCGTCAAATTGGCCCTTTGACAAGTAGAGACAAGAATAATCACGGGAAACTCTGCATTGCCAGTTTGGAGGCTCGACGTGTCGAGACAGGAATGGGTGATGTCGCAATCCTTCACCTAGCAACGGGTTTTCCAAGATGACTGGCGCCAGTTTGGTGGCTCAAAAAGACAAGTCGAGACAGGAATATATTATGGAGAGGTCAATGACCCTGTTCATCTCTTACCACGTGACGTCAGTCGAGGGAGGGAGGGGGTGAGTATATAGGGGGCCCACTTGGTCGTATATTTATAAGTGTTTGTAGAGTGGATCAAGATGGACAAGTTACAGCAGCTGTTAAATATGGTTGATACCATGAAGACCGTAAAATAGTGTGATCTAATCATCTATCAAAAGTAATCGGTGGATAAATTAAAAGCGGTCAATATAAAGCTTGGGAAATGCCTAATAGCCTATCTAGATGACGAGTTTTGTGTATTTTACCTTGTCTTTTGGTACCTTAATATATGAAGATGTGTGCAAGCTTAATAACGAAAAACTGGTATTTACTTTCGCCGAAGTAAAACCTGGTTCACTTACCATTGTGAACTTGGAATGGGCAGAAGAGTCAGGAAGTTAACAACAACAACATCGAGAAACTGGGCTGTTAATACATGTGCACGTGTAATACCGTATTGCACAGTGTACCCTACAAACTATCCATCACGTTTAATGGTCAGGTACGCTCACCATGCCTAGAATCGGCTATATTAATTTAATGTTTGTGGGTCATACGATAGCGGGGCTTACTTATATGACAGCAGAAAATATTCACAGTGTGGCCGTGAGCGATAGACATGTATTTTACAAAGTAGTGAGCCACGACAGAGTTGTACCACAGGATCAAGGCTACATCGAGTTCTGCAACTCTACCTGTCACACGATAAGAACGACTGAAGTACTACCCTACGAGAGAATCGAGGAATTTTACCTGTGTGATATGACATGTGCTGTGTACAATTTGCGCAAAGGGGACGTTGTGGTCATGTTAGCCACCACCACCCTTCTGCGCTCCACACCACCCCCCAACCCTTCACGACGCCGCCGCCACCCCCCACCCTCAGAGTCACCTGCATATCAACCGTCAGAGTCACCTGAGTACCCACCACCAGAGTCGTCTATCTACCAGACATCAGAGTACCTTCAGCCAGAGTCACCCACGTGCCCGCCGCCAGAGTCATCTGCCTACCAGACATCAGAGTCAGAAGAGTACTCACAGCCAGAGTCAACTGCGTGCCCACCGCCAACGGAGGAGGAGGAGGAGGAGGATGTAAAGTCCGAAGAATCCATAAATTTCGAGGATTTAACAATGTACACAACTTATTCAAAGGTTGAAATTATGGGTGAAATGCCCAATGACTTCATGATTGGTCTGGGCAATTTCGGTAACGTCTTCCTTCCAAAGTCTGCCTATTATTTAGATTGTAAACGATTTAAATCTAAACCACGCTGTATGATATATCTCGGAGGACCAAGTGTGATGATTAAAAGTGAACTAAAAAACTAGGCACGCTCATGTTGCCGTAGCGCTCTGCTGACATCATCGGAACTAGTGGTGACATTTTGAAAAACGTAAGAGGGAAACATGTATAAGATAACTCAGTTTGTGAGTAGAGAGCGTTGCCGCTTGAGCAACAGTATTTTTTTATCCCATGGATGTTTCTTTCGCTGCATCTCCAGTAGCCATTATGTCATTTAAATGCGGCATTTGTGAGGGGTCCTAGGCAAAGCTCTCCAACCTATTCAACGCAAACAACAATGTCATCAAACACCTCCAGGTCCTGCTCACCAGGATGCCTGTTGGGACAAGGAGGTATTGTGCAGTTCATTAGACCAAATCGAGAAAGAAGAATACAATCGTGTCAAGTGCTTAAACGAACTTGAGAAAAACAAAAGTTATAACGCTGTGCTATCGCAAGAGGCCAGCAATGAACCAAAAGTTATTGTGTTTGAGGGTGTGGGAAGAGTAAGAATGCCAGATAAAAACTTGACATTGTCAATAGACGTTCTAGCGCCTCTCAGCATGTCCTGAACTATTTTGGAGGTGACTCCTACTCATTTTATAGATGGTAGAAGAGATGATATTCTCTCCTGATGTTTTTATTAGGTAAAAGAGTGATTATATGTTTTTTCTTGCTATCCCAACTATATAATTCATGTTGCACTCTAAACTTTCAACTTAATTAACTGTAGTGGTCACAAGACCTACATAATATTGCTGCTTGTCAAAAAAAACTCTATGTTGTTGTTGTGGCTGCACGCTATGAATGTTTTAAATTAATTAATTGTTGATTGTCAATAAAAAACTAGTAAGAATTTTTTTTTATTATTTTTAAAAATCTAGAATATGCTGGTTGGTAATCCTTGGATATTCAAAGACAGGGAAGAGCTAGCAATAGACACGTGACATCTTTGCTGGAATGAAATATCAAATAGCACAGGCTGGTGAATATTATGCCTTATTGTTTACACATGTGAGTTAATATAATTTTAGCAAAAAAGAAAGGTTGTTGATTGTATAGTATATATATATAT
>CABFWB010007299.1:0-25916 GCA_902151455.1 Timema bartmani | reverse complement strand
AATCGTCGATAATGTTACAATTGTCGCCTAATCGCGGTGCAATTAAATAAGCACATCATCAACATCCGATTACGTTACAACACCCTAAAACACTTTTAATTTTTAGCTTTAAAAAAGTGGTCCGCTCTCTTAACTACGATTTTGTTACTCCTTACTCACAAATCTTTAGAATGTTTTCTAAAATGACGTACTCATAGTGTTGCTCTGGCAGCTATCTCACAGCACTGTCGATCTTCCTGGCCCAAAGCCATATTGCTCCTCTTTCAATCCGCCTCCTACTATTCCTCTAATTCTTTTCTCCAATATTTTTTCAAACACCTTTGCACAGTGGCTCATCAAGGTGGAATAATACAGTATTGGTAACTTCTTACATATTGTTGATCATCTCACTAAAAATTATTCCATATAAAACCGTAACATTTACAAACTTTCCAAAAGTATGAAGTAAAATCAATCATCTTTAATACAAATAAGACTTGAAGATGTTGTAAAATCACCGAAACATGTCTTCTTCATTATAAAAGAAAAGTATATAAAATAAGAAGAAGGAAATAAAATAGAAGATATAACCTTACTATCAATTATTAAATTTTATCCACCAAATAGAAAAATCCAAGTTTGATTAACTATTAACGGTATAGCTTTAATACTTATCACAATCAGATTGTAAGAACCCCATAAAAATCAAGTAGTTAATTACATGAAAGGTAAAATTAGAACCATTTGTACTGTAGTTAGATTTTAAAACTGGAACACTTCCTCCCGCACTGATATCTCACCATCTACTTTACTAAATGGCCGATTCATTATCTCAGCCCCCCTACCTGAGAGGTCCTGAAGCTGTGTCCTTGTGTGTGTGTGTGTGTGTGTGTAAACAACAAACCAGCAGATCTAGAATAAAAGAAAGGAGGTCATAAATACTGACTGCGTGGTGGCGATCCTATCTGTCACTCCACCCTGCATCTCTTAGTAAGTACGTGTTAAGCAGGGGCGGCTCAGGGACCACAGGGGCCCGGACCCACCAACACTTTTGAACATTAAAAATAGTTTATTTATTTATTTAATTTTATAACATATTTTGTATAAAACATGAATATAAAGTGGAGCATAAAGTAATAATGGAAAAGCTGACATGGGCCAGCCCCTTTAAGATAGGCTCCATCGTCCAGTGGGAGATATCTCTCAAGGTCATTCCACTGCCAGCTACACAGCAGTTTATCGGGCCAGTCTTGAGGAGGGCCGCGATTCGATAAAGATGGTTTCAGTTTTGTTTTAGCGTGCAGTGGCGTAGCTAGAGTTTGTGCCACTCGGGGCGTTTCCTGAGTTTTCTGCCCCTTTCAATACACAACATTCTTCGACAAAAAGTCAAAACTACGTATAGGGAAAAAATAAGACACCTCGCTTATTTATGAAGTGAACAATTTAAATACAACATTCTACAATGTTATTTTTCTTGCTTTTCAATTAAAAAAACTATTGATGATATTATTGAAAGTTGCTGTTCTATGGAAAGTATGGCAAGATTTCTTAACCATAAGGTACTCATCGTATATCTTAAGTAATTCCCGATCAATTTTAATTTAGAAAAACTGCGTTCACAGTTGGCAACACTAACAGCAATTGTGAGGAAAGTTCGTAGAGGTATTACAATATTTGGAACAGGGTTCCAACGATTGTATTTTTGAATATATTGCACAATTTAACGGTGATCTTCCTCCTACGTCTCTGTTTCATCTTGAGTAGCAGCAGCAACAACAACAATAAAACTCTGAACTCTTTTTCTCTCAACGAGGAACTCTTCCTTATAAATGTCATCATACAAGTAGTCATTATTTAGTTGACACTCGTATTTGTCATTCAAAAGATTTGACAGAGTGAGAAAGGAATATTTCTCAGCAAGAACATGAAGTTGTTGAAATCTGAGAGTAATTTATTGGATCATTCTGTCCAGTGAAGAAAACATTGTTCTTTTCAACTCAGTTCAGTTTAATATGCCAATTCAGCATCTCGTGATTCTTCACCAGCCATCAGTTTTTTCTTTCTACATTGACGTTGATGCTTCATGACTATCCCAAGATTTATTTGGAATAGGCTATTAAATTGTTAACTAGTTCGTCCCTCTTTTCAGTTAAAAATCTTCTTAAAGCCTCGAGTTTTATTTCACATTGTTGTACGTTGACTCTTTTTGTTTGGAGTTAGACCTATGTGTAGTTAATTCCTAGAAGGACGGATTCCCACAGGCCAAGAAAGCACAGAAAGGGAAACGGTTGTAACGCATCAAGCAGCACGCCAGCATCTGACCTGGTAATTTCTTCTCACAAGTTAACTGTTCTAATGCACTTAAGATTTTAGAATATATATTAATTACAATACTCACAGCCTCCCCCTTGCACTCCATCGAGTTTATACTACGTGCTTGACACTTTAACCAGTGACTGAAGTCAGAATATCCCAGCGGTGAGTCAAGGAAGAAAAAAACGTGAACAAACTCTCCACAGTTCCAAAAAAAGCTAACAGAATTCGTAGCAACCGAAGCTGCACGAATACGCGCCAAATTCAGGGTGATTTGTACTTGTGACAAATTCTACTTTTCTATTAAGTTCCTTGATACGTGTCTGAACGCCAGTATGTTGACCAACCATCAAAGCAACATTATCATATGCTTGTCCTCTACAATTTTCAATACCAATTCCATCGTTTCTTAATTTTAGCAAAATCATAGTTGAAATATTCTCGGCAGTTTTACCTTTTGTTTCAATAAAATCAACAAATGATTCCACTAACTTCACTTAATTTCTATCAAACATAGCGTAGCGCAAAACTTGGCTCTTTTGGTCCTTATGAGAAATATCAGAAGTGCTGTCGAATATCATAGAAAAGTACTTGGCTTCTTTTACTAGCTCGATAGCTTTGCTTCTTACTTTATCTCCCAAAATTTTTATAAACGTGTCCTGAATAGTAGGAGAAATACAGGATTTAGCAAACGTTTTCCTCATCTTGATTCTTAGAACATGTTCACGCAGCACTGGATCATATTTCTTCAACAAATTAACTAATTTAAAATAATCCTTCATTTCCCGTTAAATCAGATTCAGCATTAGTCTCATAATAAATAATTCCATCTCGATGATCCCGTAAGGCTAAATTCTGTTTAGCTAGGAATTTAATCATACCCAACAATCTTGAAAGTATCTCACTCCACTTCTTCACTTCGGTTTTAACTTCTTTTTGTTTCTTTTTATTAATTGTTGCGCCATGTCAGATTCTAATTTCCAACTCCTTCCATTGTGTGAAAGCCCGAACATGTTCTACGCTGGATTCATGCTTGAATATCTTAGGATTAAGTTTTTACCACATGTTGCGATATTAGATACATATATTTAATAGATCAAAGTTAAGTTTTATTGTTTTATTTATAAAAATTTGAATGATAGGGAAATTTAAGTGTTTTTCTATGTATTTACATTTTATTTCTTTTAGTAGAAAATACTAGTAGTAAATAGTAGTAAATAATAAAATTGCGCCTGACTTTTGTACTTTCCCAACAGAATAAAAACTTTTATTTTCGTTGCAGTAAACCAAAAGTGCCGCCGGGGACGGACCGCCCCCACCGCGCCCCCTTAGCTAGGCTACTTTTAGCGTGTATTTAATATGTGTTAAGGACCCGATAAGCTAGGTGACGAGTGAAAGTGATTAATTGATTGATTGTAGATTATTTATCAAAAATTCTGTATTTTTTATTAAAACTGCAAGAAAAACTTGGAATTGAACGGTTAAATAGCACATCAGCCTAGTGACATTACATTTATGCAGGTGAATGGCAAGAAAAAACAACTTTTTCTCATGCGTGGTTTGATAAACAACGAATGTGGTTAGCTATGAGCGAAGAAAAACAGAGCGTATTTTGTTTTTATTGTTTATTATTTGGTTTGTACAAATAATGTAATCAATTGATAGGTTTAATTCAAAGTCTATTTTATTTTATACATTCTTTTTGTAGATTTGTTAAGTGAATTTTAAAAATAAGAAAACTTAAATTAATTAAATTTAATATGTTAATAAGTGGTGAGAAAAAATATTATTACCAGTAAGCTTTGACCTGGTCCCACCAAAAATAGATATCTGGTCCCGCCACTGGCGTTTAGTTTAAATATATGTAACTATATAGTTTAGGAGGTTGATGGGCTAGTAAGACATCATTAAGCTCAAAGGTGGTTAAAAAAATGTGGAGATTGGTTGCCCCTAGAAGCTATTTTAAGTTTTTTTAGCATAGTTGTTTTTAATTAGTATACTCCTAGAAGATATTTGAAGTTGTTCTTCCCGCGAACACTTTTGAAAGTTTAATGCTTCTAAAAGCTATTTGGAGCAAATTGCTATTGACAAGGCATTAAGTTGGATTAGTTCACCCCAGCAATTCTTTTAAAACTGGATACTTCTGAGAGCTCTCTTGATTATCATTCAACCGGCAATTCTTTGAAAATTACTTGTCTCTAAAAGCTTTCTTGTGTCTGTTTAAAATGGTAATTGGAGATAAGTGCTTTATTCTATCTCACACGGTCAAATTACTATTTCTGATATTGTTTAGTGCACCACGGCTCGTACCCAGACTATCTTCAACTTTGAGTGCACCACGGGTCGTACCCAGACTATCTTCAACTACTATTTTAATGGCACAAGAAGTCGAGGAGGGATGAAACTTATTTATTTAATTGAATATAAATGAATAAAACATGTAATTAAAATTGATTTTGAAAATCAATACACACAATGCTCGACAGCGTTAAAATCCAAGTTTATTGTTGTAGATTTTATGTTTGGAAAAAAAATTGATTCTAGTCCAGCTCTCAGCTTCAAATTTGAGAATATCAGAAGGAAGGGAAATATATCCATACCGGGCATATTTGTTCCGGGAGGAGGACAAAATCTTGTGGTACTGTACAGCAAATAAAATATAAAATGTCAGTACTTATTTCAATTCTAGAGTGAGTGTATTTTTTTTATTTATTAATGTTTTAGTTTTAAAACACAACCTCAGTGTTTAAGATTATAAATAATTTATTCTGATAATATATTTTAATATTTCTGCGTGAAAATTGTATCTAAGTGGCTGTATTTTAATATAAAGAAGAAGAGTAGTAGAACCAATAAGTGGTTAAGTAAATTTACAAATCGAGCTGCCTTCTTTCCAAGACCTGCCATACCTGATTTGGCGGCCAGTACCATCCGTCAACTAGTGGAATGACTTCCCTCACAATTTTAAGTTCGGAAAGAAAAGTGAGAGAGAAAAGGTGATTTTACAACTGTTTCCAGCCTGTGGTCTGGGTCAGTTTTTTATTCAAGCTTGCTAGGCCTATCGTAACTTCATAGACCTTATAATATAACTTAAGACTATAATAGGCACAAAATCCAGTTCCTGACCGTTAATTCATCCCTGCGAAGGCGAAAAACCCACATTTCACCAATGATACATTTTTTAGCCATCCCAGGAATCGAACCTGGGACCCTTAGCTTAGTAGACGGACACGCTATTGACTAAGCTAATAATCAACCTAATAAAACCTAATATTCTGGCAATATTAGTTTCCTAGGTCTTCTGAGCTTTGATATTTTTTTAGACTCTAGTTTTTATTAGTCCCCCCAGATTGGGAGCCCCCCTGGGAATTTTCGGTCCCCAAATATTCATGTTTTTTTTTGTTAGGGGCTATCTGCGTGCAGCATTTAAGTTATTTAGGTCTTCTGAGATTTGATATATTTGGCTTAGGTTTTTTGGAAACCGCCCATTCGGGAGTCTCCAATTATTTCGGTAAATCGGATATCAAATCATGGTTGGGTCTATTGAGGGTGGTTTATCCTAAATGGTTTCTCACTCTCCTTCCATGCGAATGTGTGTATATTACCTTTACATATATTGCTTTCTGCCTCCTCCCTTCCCCATTAGAGTAATTATTATACACATGTACGTATAACCTGAACAGTTAGTGAGACACGAAGATAAAAACAAATAAAAAACATTATTTGTAAAATAACAGTGACTACATTAAAAATGTATTGAAAAAAGGTAATTTTCTTAAATTTATAAGATGGTTGAACTCGAATACTCAATATATTTTATTCCTTTCTTCTATTATGTTGCACAATAATTGTGTAGTATAATTATGTAATTGTGTAAAATTAATTATTTATATCTTGTCAATTTTTAAAAGTCAAGGTCAAAATGATATAGTGAAATATAGATCAAAGATAACAAAGAATCATTTGTAAACCCATTTTTTAATCTTCTAGCTATGTACTATATATAATAAACGTGATATTTTTTTCCTGATTGCAATGTAAGAATTCAAACGAATTGAAGTTAAATTAACAGCGCCATCAAATTAATTTTAACTCAACATATCCCTCATTTTTATTTACTTAACTTACCCCATGACAAAATCTGACACCTTAGCTCACTCGGTAGCGTCTGTCTAAGGATCCCGAGTTCGATTCCCAACTTTTCCGTAAATTTATCATGTGGGAAATATGGGTTTACCCTTCCACAATGATAAATAAACGGCAGTGTACTGGATGTTGTGCCTGTCCTAGTCTTAAGTTAGATAATAAGGCATATGAAGCTGCGACAGGTCTAGTAAGCTGGTGGTGGAAAATATATGACTTGAATAAAAAAGTTAGTCAGGCCACAGGCTGGAAACAAAACCTGGCAAAAAATATTGTAGCAACTTTCTTTCAACCTGTGTCAATACTTTATTTATTACTCACGACCTCTTTATTGATAGTTCCGTATCCAGAGCATTATTAAGTTAATAATTCTTAAGCATTTACTTACGTACTATTTAAACAAACTCTCATTTATGTTATTGTATGGATGGAAAATAACCAAACTTATGTTAAATATCTAACTACACATAAGGTTTCATTTTGTATTTACTTAATACTGTATTTAACCATCACCGTTTGTTTTTATCCGACAACAGTTCTAAAGGATAAACCACCACTCCCTCCCAGTCCAAGTCAAGCTCAACTAAGGTCGTCTCCAAAAGATGGAACAATAAAAGAATTCCTGCTATCTCTAAAAAGACTTCTCACCAGCATTGACTACCATCTGCTGCTCTGGAGCTTCGGTATCAACTACGGAGTCCTCACCGCTGTCTGTACGCTGCCAAACCAGTTCATACTTTCACACTTCCCGGTTAGAATCCTGGCTGAATGGTGTTGAGACATGATATGTGAAACTACAGTTTGATTTTGGCAGGAAGAACAGTAGAACTTAGTTACTAAAACAATATCAATATATTCATATATCATGTTATCTGCAGATGTTACTTTTGATATATATTATCAATACCTATAGAATGACACAAATGATATAGTAAAATGTTATCAATGTTGGCCGTAAAGAAATATGTTTGAATTATCTCTACTATTCTCCCAACCAAAATTAAGTTAAAGATCCTTCCTGTAGGGTAGGGTTGTCCAACTTGAAGTTACCTAAGGGCCTCATTTTATATTCCTAGACAGTGTATGGGCCGCACACGTGTAAATTAGGCCTATACAGTATCAACAATGTTTTTTAGTTAACATATATTACATTAAAAGTATTATACACAGTACATTACAGTAAATAATACATATAATAAATTTTACACAATTTAAGTCTGATCATGTTTAAAGACCTCCTGTATGACTTTTATAATACTGTACGTTGCGGGCTGCAAAATATTCTGCCGAGGGCCGCCAGTTGGGCAGGCCTGCTGCAGGGTATAATAATTGTCAACATATCAAAGAAAATTCGTGTGAACAGGATCCTTGATTTAGGATAGTGTGGTAATTGTTTAAAATAATGTTATACCCAATGGTAAGGATTCCTTCTGCAGGTTAGTGTTACTATATAGTCAGCTACAGTATGAAATAATAATCTATTTATTCACTGGTCAGGAGCTTTACTACAGCAATTGAAGCAACATTGCTGCAAATCGTAGTGTTAAGTCTACTGGAGAGAATCCTTTCTGCGGGCGTTCTTAAATTAACTATAGCCCTGTATAATACTCGTATAATACATGTCAAGTACAAGTGAGATATCAATCTGATGGTAAAGTGAAGTCAATATATCATTGCATCAATATTTACTTTTTAGGGGAGGAATAAAGAACTCAACTAGTCAAAAAAATACTTTATATTAGACACCTCGCTTACTTGTATTGTGCTTGTGCTATTTTGACCCAACTTTAGTTCAAACTCATTAATGTTCTTATTATTAACACTAAGAAATTGCAAACGTTAGTACATTCTACATCAATTCATACTCGGACCATTCTTCAATGAGGGTCCTTAGTTTAATTTTGACTTTAAAGTAGCTGTTATATCCACGATGTTAATAATCCAAGACATTTTTTATTTCCAGGGTGGCCAAGAGTTTGCAGGTCACGTGTGTCTCACGATAATTGTAGCAGGGATGCTGGGAGCTGTAGTGTTTGGTGTACTACTAGATAAGACTCATAAATACAAGTAAGCTTAAAATATGGTGTGGCATTGACACTAGTAATAGTTATTGAAGGATCATACAGTGTAGTATAAATATAATATAATGGAGGTTACTCTAATATAACAAAATTTAATAAAGTCCACCTGGTTGGCTTACATGTGCATTGACTTTATTTCTTTGGAACATTACGAGGAGAGAACATGATATTATAATGTGATAGTTTTTATCTAGGGAAACGACTCTAGGGGTCTACATCCTAACCATGGTGAGTCTGGTGGGCTTCACGTTCATCCTTGGCACCAAAAGCACCATCCTTGTATACTTGACAGCAGCTGCGCTTGGGTTAGTACAAAAAAAATAATTTATTGCTACCATTTAATACCTGCCGTTAAGTAACACTAACTCTGTGATACATTGTTTAGTGTTTTGATTAGATCTGACATAAATTTTAAAATCATTAGACAGGATATAATTACCAGAAATAGGTATAACAGCTACCAATGTGTTGATTTTAAAACGAAGATAGTGGCCTTTCTAATAGCAGAAAATTATATTTCTAATTAAATTATATTATGGATGGCATATTAGGAATACAAACAAAATAGAAGCGTTGTAAATAACATAGTAGTGTTGCCACTAAGATGATAAAACTACCACAAACATGGTGGTGTTTTGACCATAATAGTGGAATTACAAATAATACCTAATAGTGTACACTGTACGTATAGAAGTACAAATCTATCACCAGAGTTGAGATATTTAAACTATGGTAGTGGTAATGAAAATAAAATATTATTACTAATAACATACTGAAACTACTATAAAAATGATTAAATTGCAACATAGACTGTGACACTATCGCCATTATGTCTCATCATCGATGGCATTGCTAATTAGCTACAAAATTGATACACTAAAACCAGCACAGTATTAGTAAGGTATGCAGAGAGCTGCTAATACCAACATTTTTTAATCACCATCAGGAACATATGTTATTTATTAGCAAGATCAAGACTTTTGACCATGTTTTAATCATATGGTGACGGTTTGAGTGTGAGTCAAACATCTTCAAAGCTATCAAGTTTAAAATTGTGTGAGAGTTTAATCACATTCCTTCGTTCTACTTTCCGCTGACAAATTTGTGAAACGTTGGTTTATTTCTTCTCGCTAACTATAAAAATCGAGATTACATTTCACTCTTTACGAAGTCCACTTCTTTCTAAAGTATTGTAATTCTATCGTGAAAAGTGAATATCTCTATTTTAATTAGTATTTTAATGATGCAGTTTGTTACATCATCACGCTATTAATGCCTTCTTATAATTGACGAAATTGGTTCTCTCAGGTCTTGAGTGAGAGTTGTTAAGCCTTGGATATCCGTGGCCAACTTTCTCGTTATCGTAAATAAAACAATACAATATACTACCAATAGGTCTATCCCACTTCTGACATCAATGTAACAAGACAGGGGAGGTTGCGAATCGTTTACACCTCACAGAGTATATTGGTAATTCTTTTAAGAATATTTGGGTGTGCTGTGTTACCTTTTAATGAAATTGCCTACTTAGAGTTTTCAAAGCTATTTTGAGAAACGGGCTGCATCTTAACTTGATGCACCTAAGCAGTCTAGTTACTATCATAAAATTAAATACCAATTTACGAAATAGAGAGGGAAGGAAATGATCAGTTAATCCTGCAATGCCTCTTGTTTATTTACTTCTAACACTCCCCCTCTTCCTCTGACGATTTTGCACACTCACTCTACTATTAGCGCCTTGAAAACCTTGACTTGCTTTTAAAACAACTTTTTTCTTGTTTCCTATTCTAGCTATACACATGTTCCCACTGACTTTTTTTTTAGTAGACATCCAGACAGGATGACTCCTGCAGAACATTTTTTCTACCAAACCAAATAGTCCAAGTTGTCGATTATTTATTAAAAAAATAAGTTTACAAAAACTATTTCAAGAAAAAATAATAATTTTGTGACAACGTAGAACTATTTTTTGATTTATTTAATAATTTTGTATCTACGCTATATCTTTCAAGCTCACTGAATAAAACGTAAATTGACTAAAATAAGAAATCCTATCTTGACCAGCCATGACGTCACAGGTAGGCAACGTTCAAGAGATGTTGAATCTATTACTCCAATACACTGCCATGACGTCACAGGTAGGCAACGTTCAAGAGATGTTGAATCTATTACTCAGATACACTGCCATGACGTCACAGGTAGGCAACGTTCAAGAGATGTTGAATCTATTACTCCGATACACTGCCATGACGTCACAGGTAGGCAACGTTCAAGAGATGTTGAATCTATTACTCCGATACACTGCCATGTGTATGTTAATTGCTTGATTCTCCATAGAACAAATATTGGAATTTTCTCTCCTATCCAACTATACGGCTGATAATAAATTGGACTTTAACCTGGAAAACCAAATTTACTGTTTTTCAACCCAAAAAGGAATTTTTTAAATATGCTTATTCTGTTCACAAGATTAATAGACGGATTCTGATTCTCTACCTGATTTTCAAAGTTGTTCTGTTCTGCTAACATTTTCTGGTTTTCAACTTGATTCATGATTTCTGTTAGTCCATTAAACGCACTCATGGGGGGAGAAAACATGAAAATCACAATGGGATCCCCAGTATTTAGGTGTTCGTTTTATAGATTCAAAAATCACCATTAATTCGGTCTTTATCTAACTTTTCAAATTACAATTTGTTCACGATCATCTAACACAGGGACTCTAATCCGGTGTGCACATAAGGGTGACCCGAGATCGGATAGGGGTGACCCGAGATTTTTAGGGTACAAAAATATCAAGAAAACATATTAGCACAAAATAATGAAAATAAATAAATGGAGGAAAGTTTTGTCTTTTAGTGTTTCTCTGAATTGCACGTCCCAAGGTACACGATGCAAAAAACCTCCACGCTAAAAGTTAAATTCACTGAGAAGAATGAGCCATCATTGGCTATTTTTGGCTTGGACTGACGTAGGAGTACCCTAACCTAGTGAGAAAATCAATAGACCTACTTATGACGTTCTCAACTTCATATTTGTGTGAGCAAGCCTTCTCAGCTGTGGTAAGAATAAATTCCAAAACAAGAGGTAGACTTCTAAGTCTTAAGGATAGTATGTGTGTTGCGTTGTCACCCATTAGGCCAGATATCAAACTTTTGTGTTCCAAACATAAATCGCAAGTCTCACATTTAATAATAAAGATGTACCTATTGATTTCAGATTATTTGTTTATAGGTACCTCACATTATAGTCAGACTAGTGTGCTAGTTTATTGATTTCTAAAACTGCTGCTCTATGTATTATGTATTTTACTTTAATCCGTTTTTTGTCTTTTATATTTTTTAATTTATTTAATAAAAGTTTAGTAAAAATGTTTTTAATTTTAAATACGACAATTAAATAACTAAAACACAGACACACTGTTTTTTGTTAGCATTGCTTCTTAATACTCGATCGAGTTATAGCATAGCCATCTTTAGTAATTAGAATATATCAGAGGAGCAAATTAAAAATTAACTGTGTTTTAGACGTCTAAAACACTGTTAATTTTTAATTTACTCCTCTGATATATTCTAATTTGAATTAAAAAATGAAAAACAAAACGCTTGCAAAAATTATAAAAAAGATGCCACGAATCTCTAATCCCCTACACAAACTATCACGAGATTATAATCACTTTCAAAAGGGTGCCGCGAGCCTAGAAAGATTGAGAATCTCTGATCTATCAACTTCAGTTCTTCAAACTTGACTACTACGAAAATTCCCTTTTATTTAAAAATATTAAAAATTATAATTTAATTACGGTATATTTAACACATTAAATTGTTACTATCGACAAAATTGATGTTTTCAATCACAGCACTTGTAATCAATCTAATGATCGGCTTAAGAAATTGATTGACTAAAAATATTCCTTTTATTAAATATGACAATAAATCATTTTTATTATTATTATTTATACATTTTTACAAAAACATTTTCACTGACCACCAATGTCAAAATCACTCCATAAAATCGACATGAAACAGTCTAATATCAGTTCAATTCAACATCGCCATGTTATTCCTCCTAAAAACAAAACTACAAGACCAGCTTTGCCAAAGAGATTCTATAGCCATCTCTATTATGGTTACAATATGTTATTATATCAAACGTAAATGAACAAATTATTAGCTTTGTTGACAATGGTATATTCTATCTAGGGCACTTGTTTTTAAGTTGTCGTTTTTAAAGGATATTTTATAATAATAATAATAATAATAATAATAATAATAATAATAATAATAATAATAATAATAATAATAATAATAATAATGACGTGATTTGGTGGGTGAAGCTTAGGCTTTTCTGTAAATCTTGACAAAAGATTAACTTTAAAATACAGTAAGATTATAATATTATTATTTACGTAGGATATAGGCCTGCAGAAAACATTATACAAATTTTGATGTATTAATAACTAATTAATTATCAATGGGTGTTATCAATACTATTCCCAGGAATGTTTGTTTCGTATGACTGTTCAGAGCTTTATAGCTTAGTCTACGCGTCAGTTAGATGTACCTTTCTGCATTCTTATGACATTTAGAAGCCAGCATTCTGAGGCCATATTTAAGGCTATACGCATACACGCTAGTGTGATAAGGATGAGGCTGATTGAATGTATAGCAAGTGTATCTGAATTTGTTTGGGGGTAGAGTGTGAATCAGTACACCCAACGGGGATTCTAACACTTATCTCCCCGTCATCAGCAGACGTCTATTGCAGTGGAAATCAACCTTTTTTGTTTGCATATTCCCAGATGGAATTTCACCTCAACTTTGTACACCCAAAGCTATTGCGGCATAATATTCTATACTTTACACCTAAAACAATTTACATCCAAATTGATGTATTAAAAATAGCGCTCCCAGATCAAATTTCCTCACGTCCGGGTATTTTTAAAATCTTACGTACACCCTAAGATGTCTGCGTTTACCACTGGTCTGATCTATTGTGGGAGTAACGCCTTAGACCATCCAGCCACCAAAGTGGGTTCCAGACTATTTATATAAGAGGTGGGTGTCAGGATAAGGGGAACTTGAGAATTATTAAAATTGTCCCCCAACCGCAGTTTATTTGAGATATTTTAATCAATTTTAGTGGTATAAACCATAACTCTGGTATTTCAGATGTTTGATTTAGTATGTGTTCCAGCGTGTTCCTGGGAGGCTATATCCCTGTGGCCTACGAACTAGGAGCAGAGTTGACCTATCCACTTTCTGAGGGTACAGTGACCGGAGTTATGCTCATACCAGGAAGTGCGCTAGGGATATTATTCACCACGGCAACCACAGCAGTGTTAGAGCGCTGGGGGGATGTTGCTGCCAACATGGTGATGTGCGGGGCACTGGTGTTGGGGGCAGGGCTCACTGCTGGAATATCCAGAAACTATTACCGACTGAGGGCCAACACTCTTCTTGGATCGAGTAGCAAAGAATAGTAGCCAATATGGGCAGAAAGTGAAAGCGTATTGACTTGATACAATCAAACCTAGTCCTATAAATGAGCTAATCTTCCAATATCAGGAGTTTTTTTTTAAACATTGTACATTTCAATGTGTTCCATCATCTTTAATTGCAATTTCTGGTGTATTTAGATCTAATTCGAACCCTCAATCCTGCGTCCTTAAATTGGTTGGCAAGAAATAACACTACCTTAGATGATAACTAATACATGGCGTTTTGAAATATTTCTTTATTAATTTAATCAAGTGGAAAAGACAGTAGGCCTTAACATTACTTGAGTCATGTAATAAAAAGTATAACGCAACAAACTAATTGAATCTTAAAAAACAAAAAGTTATTCATTCAATCATTGCTGAGTACAAACGGAAACACAATTTTTCTAGCGCATTATATGGCTTTCTAAGGTATCAGAAATGGAGTTGAATATATAATTTTGTTGATTTATTAAGTATTCTGTGCATGACAAAAATTGTTCCTTATTGCCAACCAATTTGATGTAGCTCAAAACAAAACTTTTAGGCTGTCTGTTGACTCATCCAACTGCAGGGAAAATATTCACCCATTACTCATTTTTCAGCTACTTTTATTATAATATTAGTAACCATGTAATCAATATGACGATAAATTTTATAGTTTGACAATGGTACAAAAGATATTTCTTTTTCAGCTGCATCTAATAAAATGGATTTAACAATAATATGTTTGCATGCAGGCAAAATCAAATTCTTAGCAATTGTGTGAGGCTGCATCTTCATTGCTACTATCTCAGCCACTTTGTAGCTGGTTCCTTGGGGGTTTTCCAATATAGTTGTCCTTTTTTCCACAGATTTAGCTTGTTTTACTTCAAATAATAGCAAATAGCTAAAATAGTTATATTTGCCGATAAAATGACTGTGTTTTCACTGTTTTGTATTCAAATGTATTTTTAATTTACTCGGAACCATGCTTTCATTAATAAGTTTTCCCCCACACACCACACATTCAGGAATCGATCTATAGATCTATAATATTTTATTCTTTTCGGATGGAGGGAAGGAGGATTGGGAATGGGCTGGTAGTGGAGGAATGAGGAATGTGGAGGGGGAAGAGGGTGTAAGTGTTGAAGTAAGGCTGAGAATGTTTGGGGGAAACATTATGCGCTCGAGTAGCTAGGCGTGGAGTGTGATAGGGTCATACATATTGATGAGTAGGTGTGGAATAGAGATTAGAGTTGCACCGTGAATGAGAAGGTGGAGTTGGTGTATGTAATAAAGCAACAGGAGAAGGGAATTTGACGTTACGAGTTTGAGTAATCTAATGGGTAGAGGGAAGGAGGGTCGGGGATGGGGTGGTATGGAGGGATGGAGGGGAGAAGAGAGGGTTGGCTGGGTTAGGCTGTGGGGGTTGGGTTGGATATGGGTATAAAGGGGGAATTCACCGTCAACGCTGGCAACCCGGGTTCCGCATGTAGAGGTAATAAAGAACGTTGCAAAGCTACTCGTGTGGAAAGTACTGGGATGGGTTCAGATACCTAGTTGGGTTTTGGGTGGGGTAAGATTAGGTGTGAAGGGTGGTGGAGAGCGGGTGGGTCAGGAAGGAGGGGAAGGGAGCGGTGTTGGGGGAGGTTGGTGGGAGGGGGTGGCGGCTATTTTGCCAAAAGAAAATAACCCAGATGTGGATTATTATCGCTACTAAGTGGGCTACATTTTATAACCAAATAAGACTATATTAGTCCTCTTTATCTAATTATATTTTGAATTGGGATTAGATATTTCAACTTGATACAAATAAAAATGGATAGCTGTATCCAGCAAACCCAGTTTATTACCAAATTATAGCAATTAGTTAAACTTTATGAACCTATGATATTACCCATTTTTTCCAATGTAATTTATGCATACTATTACTTAATCAAAAATTAATAGTTAAACTGTATACACCTATGAGCTAAATCAAATATAGAGTTTATTTTCAAGCACACATGCCATAACCAAATTTAGAATTTAAACTCAATTTTATGCACCCAATTTACTGTAATCGATAGCTAAACGTAGCGCACCCACACTATTATCACATTTTAATTGAAACCTATTTAAATAATGCACTCATTTAATCACCAAATTTTAATAGAGAGCTAATTAAACCTAGTGCACCCATGCTACTACCAAATTTTAAAGGAGACCTAATAGAACTTAATTCAGCCATGTTTATTATCTCATTAGAATGGTTTGTTCAACTTAATGAACGTACAGTATTACAATATTGGAATGTGTGATTCAACTATAGGTATTCATGCACACATTAGAATGTAAAGTTTAACATTATGTAACGATGCTGTTATATTATTTCCATGTCTCACTAAGTTTAAATATTTCTTGGGCTTCCAGTTTAACGTCCAAGATTTGAGTATATAGCCAGGAATTGTCTTCCTACAAAAATTTTGTCTTGTTTTAATATAGAATGTAATATAATAAATTATTTTAATATAAACAGCATGCAGTTTCATTATGAAGGACTCTTTAACCCTTTTGTATTACCTTTCCTTTCCAGGACCTTTTTATTTTGAATCGTGATGCATATATAAACAAAAGGAAAGCATATTATTGCTTTGGCTGCATCAATCATTCAATCCTTCTGTAAAACGATTTGTTTGTGTAAAGGCGTTAAATGCTAAGGCCTACTTAAATTATTTTATTTTATTATAGGTCACCTTAGTTAAATTAGCATCATGACTGACTAGCAACATATAAATCCTGGGATATATTTCCACCATATATAATTATTATTATCATTGTATCTGACTCAAATAAAAAGCTTCAATTACTAGGCCTATTCCAAAAACCTACATAACATGGTATTTGAGCCTACATAGATTAATTGAATAGGCCTAATCTTATTTAAAGATAACAAAACAAGCTTAATTATAAACTTTTAATTAACTTTGAAATTTTGTATCTAGGTGATATATATATATGCTAATTAATAAAAAGTACTAAACAATCTTATTCGATAGTGATCACTTAGGCCTACCTAGCTGTATTTTTTATATTGTAAAATAAACAATAGGAATATAATAATGCTAAATTCAAATTAATAAACTCTTTTTACTCAGATGTAACTAAAAACTTAGAACTGTCCGAGTAAAAACCACAGGACTTTAGGATATAAATACAGAGAAGCTACCAACCAAAATATATAAGTAGCACCAATTTGATACCTTTATAATTTCTACATTTTAAATACAATAAACTTGTTTTTAATAAATGGAAAAGTTTTTACTAATAAAGCCAAACATATCGTTTTACACGGTGGACTCACGACACATTTTGTATAATGGAGCGTTCTATCTCATTGGCTAAATCATTTGTAACGTGATCAGCACCCCAGTGTTGTCGGACTGGAAACAGCTAATTACACAACGCCATACCAACTCGTAGTAGCATATAAACAGTTTGTGCTTGTACTGGTGTGCGACCTAACTCGCTAGAAGATTTTCTCACAACTTTCAAAACTAAGGGCTAGGTCCATTGCAGGTCTTCACAATACCTTTGCTGAAGAGAAGAAATTTCGGCTGGAGCTAATTATTAACACAATTATTTTATATATCATTAAGAGTTTATCATTCTTCAAAATGTTATCAACGCTATTGATAAAATCCCAGTTATGTCATTCAAGTTTTACCTTTTATTATAATCTCAGTTGATTGATTCAAAGTGTACTTCTAGTGCAGTCTCATTTAACCTTCTGTGACTTGACTGGTGATTTTGCATTCTCGCAACGATTGTATTTTTATTTATTTATTTTTTAAATTAAAGGTAATTAGGTCGGATACACTACAAGTCTTCCTCAATTAGTTCCTGCTGCGTAGTATGATGCCATCAAACTTATAAAAAAAAGTTTATTTTCTGAGATACAGGAGTTTTAACTGGCACCATGCAGTAATATTGTGAATACGCAGCGGCGCCAGTCGTGACGTCATATTACGTCTGGCTCATTGTCACCTTTTGTTTAAAATAAAATATTACAGTAGTAATGTAGAAGTAAATAGTAAGTAATTTTCTAATACAGTAAAATATAATACAATGCCTTACAATATTTTGTTTGTTTTTTTTTCTAATAATAAGATATGTTTAACATTATTGTATTTTTTTTTTAATTATAAAATTTACAAAAATACAATATTATTTAAATATTTATTTAATAATATTGATTTAATACTAATATTATGTATAAAAGAATGTGTTTTTTATTATTATTTAGAACATTATAGGATGTTGCAAAAATTCAACGGCACCAGCCCTCATGTCTTTTTAGCGCCAGACCCAGAGTGTTAACTGATTTACTTGGAAGATTCATAACTTACCTCTAATGCAATTTCAGTTGATAGATCCATAGTTTACTCTTAAATTTTTTCAATTAATTGAATCAGAGTCTACTTCTAGTGAATCCCCAGATAATTGAATCAGAGTTTACTTCTGGTGCAGCCCCAGATAATTGAATCAGAGTTTACTTCTAGTAAAGCCCCAGATAATTGAATCAGAGTCTACTTCTAGTGAAGCCCCAGATAATTGAATCAGAGTCTACTTCTAGTGAAACCCCAGATAATTGAATCAAAGTCTACTTCTAGTGAAGTCCCAGATAATTGAATCAGAGTCTACTTCTAGTGAAGCCCCAGATAATTTAATCACAGTCTACTTCTAGTGAAGCCCCAGATAATTGAATCAGAGTCTACTTCTAGTGAAGCCCCAGATAATTGAATCAGAGTTTACTTCTAGTGAATCCCCAGTTAATTGAATCAGAGTTTACTTCTGGTGCAGCCCCAGATAATTGAATCAGAGTTTACTTCTGGTGCAGTCCCAGATAATTGATTCAGAGTCTACTTCTAGTGAAGTCCCAGTTAATTGAATCAGAGTTTACTTCTGGTGTAGCCCCAGTTAATTGAATCAGAGTTTACTTCTGGTGCAGCCCCAGATAATTGAATCAGAGTTTACTTCTGGTGCAGCCCCAGATAATTGAATCATAGTCTACTTCTGGGGCAGCCCCAAATAATTGAATCAGAGTCTACTTCTGGTGCAGCCCCAGATAATTGAATCAGAGTCTACTTCTGGTGCAGTCCCAGATAATTGAATCAGAGTCTACTTCTGGTGCAGCCCCAGATAATTGAATCAGAGTCTACTTCTGGTGCAGCCCCAGTGTAGCCCTAGACAAGTGGATCAGAATCTACCTCTAGTGTAGCCTTAGATAAGTGAATCAGAGTATACTTCTAGTGCAGCGCTGTTTATTTGATTAGTGCTTACTTTTAGTGCTGTCCCAATTAATATATGAATATATAAATAATTTATTCTTGTTCAGTTTAATTTAGTAGATACATAGTTTACCTCTCTGAAATTCCAGTTAATAGCTTCAAAGCTTACCTCAAACTTTACATTTTTTTAAGAGTTTAGCATAGTGTCTAGCTGTTTTGGCTGAAAGCATATGTGCTAATTACGCTATGTGTTATGGCATAGAAAGGTTGAATTATGAGGAAGTGTGCTTATATTTGCGTGAAGGGAGAGTGGAAAACCATTTAGAAAATATCGCTCTCAGTTCACCCAAACAGAGTTCGGACCCCGAACTCGCCATCATCATCATTCCCGCCTATTGCGAGTGTGACGCCTTAAATAGCCCCATGGCTTCTTTGGTGCTGAGTGACAGCTCACAGCTGAGAGCTGACGGCTTTGAAAAGTTACCAAACCAAATTATGTATCCCTACACCAAACCATATGATCTGCAAAAACATGTATCTAGCAGCTGTCACTTCTGACAGTCAAAATTTAGGTATATACCTAAATGTTGACTGTCAGAAGTCAGCTGTGAACTGTCAGTCAGCACCAAAGAAGCCATGGGGCTACTGTACCAGTGAAACGAGTTTCAGTTGATTGATTGATTGATTGATTGATATTTTATGTGTAATCCTAGTTGATTGTCACTAATCCAATCATTTGAATCTCCGGTTCAATATATATATATTGTTGGTTAAGTTTCATGCATAAAAAACCGCTCGAATTGTGCATCGTAAGAAGCGTAACCAACCTACGCTATTAGTTCAAACATTAAGTGTGTTCCTAAATAAATTTTGTTTGAAAGTATTTGGTTTGACTTTGAGCATATTTTGAAAAGTAATGTCTTGTAAACGCTGATAAAACCAACATGTAGCCTACATAGGTTCAAGTTTAGCAATTCATTACTTGCAGCTTTCAACAAAGTTAGTAATCACCTCGTCTTACTACTAGTTCAATGTGTACGCATTTGTGATAACTACTTTAATGGGGCAGAGATGAGGCAGGAATCAATTTAGAGGTAATATATCCGCATTTGCATGCAAGGAAAGTGGGAAACGATTTAGGAAAACATACACTCAGTTGACCCGACCGGGATTCGAGCCCTGATCTCCCCGTCATCAGCAGGTCAGACTAACACGAAAGTGATGCCTTAGACCAGCGTTTCACAATTAAATTTAGTCATGGAACCCTTTTATATTTTGTACAACATAGCATTAGATATTTTTAACGTGGTTCATAAAAAACCATAATGCACTTCAGGCGAGATATTTTCTTAGTTTAAGGTCAAATACCTTTAAATTTAAAGCTACATTTTTCCAAAGGAAAGGCAACTAAACGTTTTGTCCTCTTTTATGTCCCATAAATAAATGCAGCCACCCTGTGTACGTGCCAATCAGGGGAAACAATTATAAGATTCTACTCTTAATTAAATGATAAATATTATGGAATTAGATTTGTTGTTTATTATTATTGGTATTATAAGAAATATCAAAAGTCTACATACCCTTAATTGTTTATATTTGTATTAATATGTCTGTAGCGGCATTAAGTCGGTTTCGATACTTCGTTTTGGTTCCAGAGTAAAGCGAGAATCCAGTTTAGTTCAAGTAGGTGCTGGCGAATGGCAACAGTACTTTGATTTCTTATGCCATATATAAATGTACTTGCAATATTTTTTAAACTTTTAATGTGTAAATATTTATTTAAAAAAATTTTTTTTGTGGAACTCTTAATCTTATCTCAAGGAACCCCAGGGTCCTATTGATCCCCATTTAGGAAACTTTGCCTTTGACCATTCGGCCACGGATATGGGTGTAATTTAAAATTAAGTTGAGCTAGGTAATACATTTGAGATCAACAAAACTATTATTTCTAAAAAAAATTATTTTCTATTATTATCATTTCGGTTATGATAATGAGTGTTTAAATAGTTTATATTTACCTCTCAAACGTGAGGTGATGTAAGTAAACAGACGAAGGTGTTTTGTGACTGTTAGTATGACCGTGAAAAAGTTCAGTAAATAATAATAACTATATATAATGGCTTATGTAAATTATCCTCATTCTTCATTAGATCACTTCAAATAGTCTTGGATGTATTCAAATGGATGTTATTACTACAATAAACCATGTACTCGGGCAGTCTTTTATTGTTCAAAGCAAAAATGTATTGACTTTTGTCAGTTACGATAACGAACCAAAATATAGGAAAGAAAAACTATTTTAGTGAGTTAACTTAATTAATTGAATTAAACAGAAACCATAACCCATGGGTTGAAATTAAATTTTAAGGTTAGTTTGTGTCAATCACAGTAAATTGTTTTGGGAATTAAATCTTTGTTTATTATTCCGGATCAGTAAGGTCCATAGTCCATAAAGGCTGCACTACACCAGGGGTAACATTGTTGAAAACACGTGTTATTAACAATGTTTTAACCAATTTTAAAAATGGGCCCGTAAAATGTTATTAACTTTTGTTGTCAACAGTTGTTGATAACATGTGTTACTAACATTGCTAAAAGTCACTAAAAATATTAATAAAATTTTGCTATTAACTTTTGTCAGTAACATTTGTTATTTTTTCCATTAACATGTCGATAACATTGTTGCTAGCTTTGTTAGTAACAGAAATTTTGCGACAGCTCTGGAGGCGGTCCTGATCAAAGGATGTTGATAGCAAGTTATTACTGTTGGCAACTCTGTTTGAAGGAGAGGAGATCATGAATGTTAGTACAGACGACTCGGAAGATGAAGCAGCTGTACAAATTGTCAGTGAGGTGACAGGGACTGAAGAAGCTCCTCACACATATGATGTGAACAAGTTGTTCAAGTCACCTACCAAAAGCAAGCGCACATACAGTTCTAGGTATATATGTACCCTTGTGATGATCATTTACGAAACAATAATATTAAGTTGTCAAAACTGTCACCGGTAGCTAAGAAGCGCAGGATAAGAGCAAGCCTTTCGGGAACTGAAATAGCTTCACTGTAGTTAGTGTCTTGCCGTGACATTTTTGGACATATAAGGTTCACAAGGTACTCAAGATCACTAATTGACATTCGCACAAAACCTTTGAAACTGTCAATACTTGATAAATCACCAATTTCAAGTTTCCTTTCGTCCTTTTTCAAGTCACTTATGATATAATTTCCACTTTGCTTGTCCCTACTTTGAAGGCATGGACGAACCCACATCCTTTTCATATTTTTCTGTCTTCCTGCACCAATAATCACTACACAAGCTGCAACAATAGCCACCTATTCCTGTGACTCGAACTGGAGAAGCTGCCAATAGCATGTTATTACCGAAAATTATCTCGGCTATTAAATTGTTAATATACATGTTTCAATAACCTTGCTATCCACTTTTAATTTTGAAGTTTCAAATTGTTCATGACATGCTACCAACATTTTTGTCGAAAACATAGCTATAAACATTTTATTAACATTTACCAAAACAGCTAAAAAATTGTTCAGTAACATATTTGTTATTAACATTTACCAAAACAGATAAAAAATTGTTCAGTAACATATTTGTTACCAACATTTTGCTACTAACAATGTTTTTGATATTTTCTTGGTGTCCTTAAAGAGATCGATTAAACAATAACATTTTGGTAGCTTTAATTATACAGATTTTTTTTTCAACAATGGCACACTTATACAATTTAAGGATACTATTGATATTTTTCTTGAAATATAGTTTTATACTATAGTATGTAATATTTTAAGCCCTTAAAAGAGCTTTTTTTACTATAACCTGGTTTAAAAGCCGCCATGTCACTAACCAGGTTATTAAATATTTCGCGAATGATCGGATTTAACCATATACGGACAATGTACTACTTAAAACTGACCATTTAGCAGCATTTAGAAATGTTTTGGAATTATTTCTTAATAAATATATGACTACAAATGGAAATTTGACAGTTGATGAATAGCTGATTCCTATCGGGAGTCGTAAATTCATCTATATTAATATAATGAAAAGTATGCCTGTCTGTTATGAGCAGTGCACGATATCTACCGCATGCAGAGGGCCCACATATTAAAATTACTAGTTCCTGTGCACAAACATGTACACCTCGAAGCTGTAATTTTACTTTTTATGGTTAGTTTTTTTATTTATTAAAAACTGGGTTGGAAGAAATAAAATGAAGAGATTATTTTGTTTACGTTTGAAGCAACGCCGGGTACTTGTGCTAGTACACTATATGGGAACGGCCAGACTGGGCGAGCGACTAAAATATAAAATAGAACACATTGGTTGTATTGAGAGGTGGCCAGACTGGAGCGACTGAGCGCGCTCGACCCGGTACAGTCTAGTTTACAGGCGCTAGGCAATATTATTGTATGTTGGTTCATTGAGTGCTAGGAAACCTTCTCATTTTAACATTTTTAATGCTATCAATAGGTTTAGCACACGGCCTAATTTAATTGGTAAGATCATAAACCATATCAATATATATATATGTAAAATTGATATGTTAAAATACTTCAATATTATAAAAGTAGGCCTTTAGCAATAAGAATCACCATTAGCGTGGAGAGAGGATGAGAAAACCACAACAATAAATCACTTGTCAAAAACCACCCTCAGTTCTCTGAGCCAAGATTCGGAGCCTCCTCGTCAACAACTATAGAGAGCTATCTGCTAATTACGCGCTCGCCAGTCTGGCAACCCAGTCGCTTGCGCGCTCGCTCGCTAGCATGCTTGTCAGTCTGGTCGAACCCTATAAGTATGCCAAACAACTCTTCATAGCGGCCGACCTCTTGGTGTCGTGGTCAGCATTCCTGGCTAATAATCTAGAGGACCTGGGCTTGATTCCCGGTACTATAGGATTTATTTCTGGAGGAGAATAATTGTTAGTAGGGTCACCATGGTCTGATTAATTAGGTTTAAGACTTCTACTGGCATCACATGATCATCATCATTATTATCACGTCATCTCATCGGGACTGAGTAACCGCATCTATATGGTGGTTCGAGCTCAGAAGACGTTTACATATCCGCCACTACCAGTAGCAGACCAGGAATATATCTAGTCGAGAAACCGTGATGGCACGTGATAAAAAATACAACTTCAAAGAACGATGTAAGTATATTTTAAACCCAACCTAGATAGGAAGGAACTCTTTGGCCGTTAAAAAAATATCAAGCATTGTGATCTGAAGCTGTCACTTTTCATCTATATTATCAAAATGAAGTCCAACATCTTAGCTTAGTCTGTAGCGTGTCTGTCTACTGGGCTAAGGGTCCCGGGTTTGATTTCCAGCATGGCCAGACAATTTATTATTGATGAAATGTGGGTTTCCCCTTTCACAATGATGAATTAACTGCAGGGGACCGGATGTTGTGTCTGTTCTATATTTAAATTAGTTTATAAGACATGCGCTGATATAATCAGCTGGTTTAGAAAGTGCACGTTAAATACTTTGAATAAATGGACAAAAATTAATAGTATGTCTATCATGAGCACTGCGCGATAGCTACTGCAAGCAGAAGGCTGAAATTTTTTAATTACTAGCCCCTGGGCACGAACCTATGCAATTCGAAGCTGGAATTTAAAATTTTTATTTGGATCTATTTTTATTAAAAACTGGATTAAGAAAAATAAAATAAAGATATTATTTTTCTACCTGTCTGTAACAAAACTAAACACTTAAAACTAGGTTGTAAATTCAAAGGATGATGTGACCATGCATATATTGAATATTGATATATTATTATTGAGAATTGATAGACATATGTTATTAAATTTAAAAAATAAATTCAATTTTTTTTCAAATTCAATAACATATGCCTATGAATTCTCAAGAATAATATATCAATATTCAATATAGGCATGGTCACATCATCCTTTGAATTTACAACTTAGTTCTAAGTGTAATTATGACTCAAAAGTATATTATTTTAAAAGTACCTAATTTCTATATGGTTTTTATAACTACTAACACATTCTTAATTAAATTGTAACATAACTTGTAATTAATACTACCAAATATCTTTTAACTATTGTGCATATATATTATGTTTACATTACATATTTATTGTCTTTTCATTTCAATCTAATACAACTTGGCCAACTTAAATTCACTTAAAATAGAACTTTATTTTTTCTAAATATACTAATAATAAAGTAAAATGCTATCAATGCTGACAACTCCAAAAAAATGTTTGCACTTAAAAAGGTTCCTTCTGACTAGAATCCTACTGTAGAAATGTACGTATTCACTCCGGTGAATTTAGGCTTAAAAATATGTCTGAAAAGTTATATTCGTGCCTAAACATATTACAATCTTTAAATATGGTCTAAAATTATATTTTTATATCTTTGATGCGCGGTCATAAGGGCTTAAGTCACTTTTTGAGCATTTGGCAGATTATGTCGTAGTATTATAGCGCCAAATCAGAGCTACCGGTTGGTATTAAGGTCTTAAGTCAAACTTTAAAAATGGGTTAGCTGTACCAATTGATATTATAGCCTTAAATCAAATTTATAACTTCTTTCATGGTATTAAGGTCGTAAGTCAACATATGCCCTTAATACCGTTCACTACTTAAATAAATGTTACTGTCAGAAAGCGACAGC
>CABFWB010007298.1:0-25920 GCA_902151455.1 Timema bartmani | reverse complement strand
TTTAATTTAGGTGATTCATGAAGCTCTTTAGATTGCTCCTCATCTGAATTTTTCTGACAGATACCTCTAGAAACTATTTAATGTGGTCTTCTCTGACAAATTTTTGAAAATTTAATCCATCTAGAATTTATTTTGAGTTTTGATTTAAGGCAATCTCTTTCAACTTCATGTTCGATAATATCAGAGGAGTTGAAATGTATCGGGGGGCGGGGGCTTTCCGAGGAGGGTTCAATGCCCACCTGTCCCCAGGCCCTACCACCACGTAAATTTAATATATTTCAACATATTATAATTTTTATAAAAAAAACTCAAAACAGTATTTTAACATGAACTAATGATTAAAGGGTATTTATAAAACTTAAGCATGGATAAATTCAGATATGTCAGATGTCAGCATTAAACACTGCAATATGCTTTTTTTTTTATCTAAAATTATTTATGTACCTGGTTGCACTGAATGGTTGATTTGAATATTAAAAGTAGTGTAATGTGGCAAAAACCTAAACCTTATTTTCAACTACGGCTACAACTTTGCTTTGAATTCAAATTAAAATAGTTACCTTCGAACCTCCCTTTTGAATAGATTTTCCGCGCTTCTCACATTTTTAACAACCTCTTTATCGTACAGGCTGGAAGAAATTGAAGTGACAGCTTGTCATCTTCTGAGGCCCTCATGACGCCTGCTGGGAACCTTGAGATGCTGTCTTATAACCTACAATATGTCACGTTTGACTTGACCACACACAATATCTCCGTTGCTTTTAATGGCACAAAAAATGGAACTTTAATATTTTTTTNCACAATATCTCCGTTGCTTTTAATGGCACAAAAAATGGAACTTTAATATTTTTTTTAAACATATGTAGACTATTTCAAAATCATCTATATATATTTTTTAAATTTAACTTTAAGCTTTTATTCAAGTTTTTATTCATGTGATATTTTAGCTGACATAAAGACAAATTCTATGACAACACGAATGTGTTTTATTGGAAGGGAAGGGTGCGGTGGGGGGTGAATACTACAGGAAAAATAATGAATATATATGCTACATATTTCCGATAAATAACTTTTTTTTTAATATGACTACCAGTCTGGCCTATACGTTTTAAATTACATTGATTAAATAGGGACGAGGAGAGTGGAATTAGAGGACATGTGCCAGCATTTGCGTGAAGAGACTTTATTAAACTATTTAGGAAAAAACACACCCTCATTACACCCTACCGGGATTCGAACCCAGACCTTCTCGTTACCAGGTAATCAGATTCTTATGATTTTAACATTTAATCCACGTACACACTGATAAGGTAACCTGGTGATCTAGGGGTAAGGTGTCAGACTTCTGTGCTGGGGATCTGGGGTTCAATCCTCTGTCCCGGCACAGATTTGTTTGATTGCCAAACCCTTCCTTCATCTCTGACAAGACGTGTATTAATCCCAACTTGTGAATGTGTGGAATGCAAGGCCTCCACCGTGGTTTGGATCCCACATTAAACTGTAGGTCCTCCATTTAATCTCACAATCACCCTAACATTACACATTAGCGTAAGTGCGTATAACCCGAAAGTGCTAATAATACAAACTGATGGGGGTCACTTTAATATTTTCCTTAGTATATTACTTCTAGTGTAATAGGTCTCTTTATTAATAAGTGATGTCACTTTAAATATGTTCGAAAGCGTTTTTAATTGTGTTTAACATTTAATTTCTTTGGTTGTGTAACCATTTGAACTCTTTTGACTAGCAAAATAATTTCTAAAATAAACTTTTTCAACACCTGCTATAGTATTTTCACTGCTCCATAAGAATACTATAATATCTATTGAGATTTTTATGATTTATTAATTAAGTCTCATTAAACTTAAATCTCTACGATAAAGCTATTTTTTGGTTATTTTTGTACCGCGTCTTTCTACCCGTTCGAGCTTTATCATATATACTAATTACGCGAATATGTTACGGATGAGGAAGGTTGAATTTGGAGGGTGCGTAACATAATTTGCGTGTAGAAAGTGGAAATCCCTTTAGGAAAAATTACTCTCAGTACACCCGACTGGGATTCGAACCCTGATATCTCAGTCATATGGAGTCCAGTATATTGCGAGCGTGACGTCTTAGACCATTTGACTACTGAAGCGTGTTTAAAGCGTTGTGAATGACAGTGAAATGGTTAAAGAAGGTTCACCACGCATATTTATTTTAGAACAAAAATTTGTTAATCAAGAAAATATAAATGATTTACAATCAAATCTTGTTTAAATAATTTATATTGGCTCGCTTCAGTGGTTGCATGGTCTGAGGAACCAGTCTGAGAATAGATTGGATTTCAGATGATGTGGCTTGAATCCTGGTCGGGTGAACTTAAGGTAGTTTTTACTAAAGGGTTTCTTACTCTCCCTTCTAGAAAATTTGGAAGAAAAAAAATCATCTAGACTCTATCTTACTGGTCCCTCTCCTATTTGTGTGATTATGTAAATAGTACATATTGGCAGTAAGATGTGATGTGTCTACAAAAATAATACAGTACTCGTTTGAACACCCTATTCAGAGGCGCAAGAGTGATTTTGATGGAAAGGGTCCCGCTAAATGTTTAAATGGTCAAAGGAAAGGGGATTAAAAAAAAGAAAGAAAAGGCGTTACGTGGTTTATGGATGACCCCTAGGTCTTTGTCTCTTGAAATCTCATGGTTGACATAACGTAAGCTTGCCATTCAACACCATCCTGAGACACCTCGATCCATCCCTGACCTGACCTTCTTCAAGTCCTTTTTCGAATTATCCTCTTTTCAACGTCTTGGCCTTACAAAGGGTCATGTCTTTTTAAGTTTCTCAACTAAGATTTTGTCTACATGCCATTCATCGTCCATACACACACGACCAATCCCCTCAACCTACGCTTCTTTATTATATATAAAATGTTTGTAAATGCATACAAATGAAATTGATCAGTACTACTATTTCTACTATAGTGATAAGGCATAGTTGAATTAGGCCTACACTTTGTAATAACTTGATTTTTTAGCTTGGAATTTAAAAGTAGATAAATGTCCAGCCAAAATCTTTTCTTCTCCAAATAAAACAATACAGAAAAATTCATGTCTTCAATTCGATGTTTGTAATATTTCATAAATTCGATTCAGCTTATGGAATATTTAATAAATTCGATTCGATGTTTGGAATATCTATTTTAAATATATGATCAGTCTTTTGGTTTATTTAATATATATACATAATTTTAGTTTGGCTCGCCTTTGAGTTAAATTAAAATAGTAAGTTAAAGCTCGGGCATTTTACTAACTATTTACTCGTTAACAAAAGTTTTTTTTTTTTTTTAGCTGGCCACAAGATCCATTGAGCCATCGTTTGGGCTGCTTTTTGGGGACACACTAAAAGAGCTGAACGTCGCGACGACTGGCGCCTCCGTAATCATGAGCACGCTGGATGGCATGATCAACTTCTCAGGTGAGAATACATTGGGGTAGTGGTTACGGGAGCTGACTGGGATGTTGGGGCTCAAACTCTAGCATCTGTACTATAATAAAGGTCAGCGGTGACCAACTGTCTAAGGTCAAGTCTTGAATATAAGCTGAACTCAAAATATACTGCGATTTAAACTGCTTTATAATCCGCGTGGTGGGTAGGCTGGGGAGCATAGTTGCCACATAACGGGAGTTTGCGGGTTACTACTATGCAAGCATACTCGGTGACTCAAGAAATCTGGCAACGTGCATCGGTTGCTATTACAACTACCCTTCACGGATTGGTCGAGCATGTGACGAGCCTCCACTCCCCACTCCGGCTGCACTGATCTCAATCCTAAAGCAGTTTAAAACGCAGTATAGGGCTGGTTTTCAAATTGTTAACTTCTCCCCTTTTCTCTAAGATACTTGCTTTGACTTATGTTAACAATCTCTGAGTTGATTGTTACACAGGAAGTCTTAGATTTACACGGATTAATCGACATTTTGTTCGTTCAAAAGTAAAATCTTTGCATTTTAGGACCTCAAAAATTTCACCTTTCCTATAGTATGTATTTAACAGAATATCATCTTTATCGTAAATAGGACATGAAGGTGGTGTGACATCAATAATAACACGAAGCATGTCGTCAAATATGAACAATTTAAAGGTGACGTGGTGGTCTAGGGGTAAGGTGTAAGACTTCTGTGCTGGGGGTCCGGGGATCAATCCTCGATCCTGGCACAGATTTATCTGATTGCCAAAACCTTCCTTCACCTCTGACAAGACGTATATTAATCACTACTTGTGAATGTGTGGAGTGCCAGGCCTCCACCGTGGTTCGGATTCCACGTTAAACTGTAGGTCATTCATTTCATCTCACAATCATCCTACCATTACACACTAGCGTAAGTGCGTATAATCCGAACAGGTAGCAAGACACGGTGCTAATAATATTAATAATAATAATATTAAGCTAGAATGGACAGAGGTGTTCGGGGTTTGATTCAGGCTGGGTGCATGAAGGGTGATTTTCCTAAATGGTTTTACCACCCTCCCTCTACGCAAATGTGGGTGTACTTCCTCTAAATTAATCCTTCCTAATCCTTAACCCATTAATGTAACTAATACGTAGGCGTATTACCCGAGGGGGTGAGACGTGGGGCCAAAAAAACAAAACATTTTTGCCATCTTTATCCCATGATACTAACACATAATTATGTAAGAACGACATCGTATTTAAGCACCATTTGACTTAAGCAGTTTTTAAACTTACAACCTAAAGGATGAATGCCCATGGCAGATAATTTATTCTATAACTGTTGCGACTAAAATGTGTAAAAAATTAAATTATACCTTGATTTTCTGAGGTATTGACATGTGTATGATCTTTTAGAAAATAAAAACATATTTTTTTTGGTCAAATCAAGATTGAAAACCTTTTATTATATCATTAGTGTTATTTTAATAGCATTAATATTATCTATCAAATGTGGCAATTGCTGATAACATGCGGTGACGTCAAATTTACTAACTTTTCCCAACTGTCAGACTTGTCCATTCATAAAAAACAAAACGTGTCCGCTGAAACTCAATTTAATTCATTTTGGGTAATTTATTTTTGCTATTAAAAGCTTTAAAAATACTTTATCTAACTCATGTCCCCTTCTATTTCATTTTAAGCTGGACGCATGGATTATAGAGTTCAAGGTGTGAGTCTAGCTTCATTTACAAAGTTAGTCATTTAACGCCGCTATTTTCATGACATATATACAACGACTATTAATGTTGCCATGTGAAGAAAACTAAACTCTATGTTTGTACTGGATGAATATTTTATTATTTTGACAAAAAAAAGTTTTGCTATGATAACTGCAAAAATAACTTCCTTTTCTCGCGTTGACTCCTACAGCAGGGCGCGTGGATTATAGACCNGGGGGGTATTGTCAAAATTGGCTATTTTTTCAAGTAAGCTTTCTTCGGTTTACTTTGAGGGTTTGAGGTGCATTTTGGTTTTTGAGTGAGTTGTGAACTATTTAATGACATCTGTTGACTGTATTTTTCCAGGATTGTTCGTGGGTCCACTGATCAGGACCTATTCTTACCGTAAAGTGGGTCTGTTCGGCGCCTTCTTGAGTGCACTGGGTTTGTTGTTGACTGCCCCTGCATCCAGTATGGCACACATACTCGCTACCTACAGTATTATTGGAGGTGAGTGGAACAGTTTATGTCTCAAATACAGCAGAAAACAAACAATAGTGAAAAAAAATAAAGATACACAGTTGACATTATTCTACTATACATGGAAACAAAGCGACACTAGATAAATATTTAGTTGACAAATATTTAAGGTGGGCGTGTAAGGGACGGGAGAAAAGGTCAATGTTTATATAGATAGTGGTGCAACACTCAGGCCCGCAATCCGGTTTGGTGGGAGGGCTCAATGGTATATGGGGGTTCGCGAAAAGGGAACTTACTATAAATTTGGGGGAAATAATTGTAATCGAATAACTTATGTAATGATTATTGACAATTTAGGTAGTTGAATAATATGTTTATCTTAAAGTGTTGTGAATTATAGCTAAGCTATAGCATTGTTTCATTCGGTTTTAAATAGCGCAGATTTTTTTTTAACTCCTTGCAATCAAGCTGACTGATAACGTTCCCAACACAAAACTGAGGCTAAGACAGTCATTATAAGGTGTGATTACAAAATTAGTAATTATTTAGGACTATTGATTATTTCTTATAAGATTTATTAAGGTGTTAAATTACTTGGAAAAGGAGGCCCAAAAATAAATATTGTGGGGGGGAAGGGGGGCCAAGCTTAATCTGTTACACCACTGTAAATGTATATTTTATGTCAAAACATGTTTTTGGTACAAATAAATCAAATATTTGTCCAGTAGAAACATAGTTTAGTTTTTATCACTTGTTTCTTGAATATCTATCAAGGGTGTCCCGGAATTTAATGACAACGTTTTCTATGCATTTAAAAAGTTTCTCATTTAATGTTGCTATGCTCATGACAGATATTCAACAACTGTTGATATCATAAGGTGAAGAAGATTAAACTGTTTGTTTCTACTGAAGCTAAATTGTATTTATTTAAAAAAATATGTTTTATTATCAAAACCACAAAACGCTGATCTTTTTTCACGTCTCCTGCACTCCCACCTTAAAAGACAAATATTTAGTAGGCAAACCTGTGGTGGCTCGTGGAGAAATCTCCAACAGGATAAGCAAGGACTTTTATCTTAACGTTAAATCCCTTTTGACGTATTTTTATTTTTGAGCTATAAGTGAGATTACATAAGATATAAATTTGATAATACTTCAATTTTCTTTTTACCCTCAGTGGTGGTCGCATAGTCTAAAGCTTTTGATTCACACGTTTGCTGAAAATTGAGAGAACTTTTCGGAGAAAGTTGATGTTAATACTAGCGCAAAAAGGGACCCACTTGGTTCACGCTGATTTGTTGTGATTGGTTTAGAACTCATCATGTGACCACATTTCAGTTCTATTCTTGTTTTTAGACGAACTTGTGAATCCACAGTCACATTTGCTTTAGACTGAATTGCCGGTGATGGGGAGACCTGGGTTTGAATAAGGCCTATTGGTTGGGTGTAAGGAGGGTGGTTTTCCCTAAATGCTTTCACACTCTCACTTCACTCAAATGTGGCTACATTTCCTATTAATATTCTACTTTTCTCAACCCTATCTCACTAGAATATGTAATTTGTGTTTAATCTGAATGGGAATGAGTAAATGTGAAGGGTGAGTGAGAAGTGAGTGGCGTTGATTGGAAATTGAATGAGGTATATTCATGCAGATGGCCTGATAGCAAGCTAGTCAACTCCACTCACGTCTCACTCACCCTTCGCTTTTACTCATTCTCGTTATTGCATATGGCCTCAAGACGCGGTGGAAAAAAGTAACTAAATTTTGTGATGTCTGTCTCATTTTACTAACTGTTCAGGTTATGCATATATAATAATTACTCTAATGGGGTGGGGTTGAGGAAGGAACCATTTTAGAGGGACTCGAGCCGCATTTGCGTGGAAGGAAAGTGAGAAACCATTTAGGAAAAACCAACTTTAGTAAATTTTTAAAACTTTATTTGAGGTAGGCCTATTTAAAGTGCACTTTCTGAATTGACTAATTAAATCATAACACGACTTATAAACTGACCTAAATCTAGAACAGATACGACATCCAGCCCACGGCCGTGAAATCATCACTATGAAAGGGGAAAACCCACGTTTCACTTATGATAGAATCGAACCCACGACTCTTATCTCAGTGGACAGACATGCTACTGACTGCGCTAAGGTGCCGGACACTCTCATCAGACCAAACCAGGATTCGAAACCCGATCTCCCTATCATCAGTAGGCCAGTCTAACCTGTGATTTAGACCTTAGACCAGTCGATCACTGAAACGGGTGTGATGTCTGTTGATCAGGTCTTGGCGTAGGGTTCGCGACAACCGCCGGTTTCGTGGCTCTGAACCACTACTTCAGCAAGTACCGGGGTCAGGCCGTGGGTCTGTCAATGGCGGGCACAGCCCTGGGGTTCATGGTGATGCCCCAGGCGGTACAGCTCTTGCTGAGCGAGTACGACTTCCAGGGTTCGGTGCTGGTGTTGGGCGGGGTGGCCCTCCATTCCGTCGTGGGCTCCTTGCTGCTGCAACCCATCAAGTGGCATATGCGTCCCGCCAAGGAAGAGGAAGTGGAGGACGAGGAGGAACAGGATCTGCCAGAGAAACCTCAGCACAAGGTCGGACATCCTCCCTCCCCTCACCCCCCAACCTCAATAATATGATCAAACGAGACACTCTTAGTTCCATAAAATAAAACATTTAAAATCCATGTTTGGAGCAATTCACAAGGGATTAAATGAACTTTTGATATGACTTTTAGCATTAATTTTAATAACATACTATTTTTGTTACTAAATTTCAGGAAAATGTGTTATAGTTTCTAATATAAAGTGAAAATACATTCGTTTTGTTCCCCTGTACCCCCTAAAATATGCTCCACCCAAAAATTAGGAGCTCCTGACACCTATATATAGCTACTTAGATAGTTACTTAATAAAAAACTTATCCTAGTATTATTATTATTATTATTATTATTATTATTATTATTATTATTATGGCTCTTATTCGATTTCTTGAACCCTGACCAATTAATTTATCATACATTGAGTGTGTTCTGTACAGTCCAATTTTCCTAGGAAGGACCTTTCAGAAAATACTATTTCTTTTGCGGCCAACGTTGATAATATTCTACTATATTATTAGGTGTATTTTGGGTGACATGGTGGTCTAGGGGTAAGGTGTTAGACTTCTGTGCTGGGGGGCCTGGGTTCAATCCTCGGTTCCGGTGTAGATTTATCTGATTGCCAAACCCTATATGCTTTATGCTTAAAAACATTAGTCATACTATTGCTGGTACTCAAAGCTTGGATGTTAATGGCCTAAAAATTGTCAAAAAAGACCGATGAAATTACACTCAAAATTATATATATATATATATAGTTTTGAGTGTTATATAATTAGCCCAAAAATTTAAAATAAGTCATATGTATTTATTACAATAGTTTGGATTTACATAATAAACGTGGTATCTAGCATACCATGAAATAAAAGCATTAAGAAAAAAATCATATATTAAAACAATAATTATATTTAAACAATGCTACATTTGACACAAATATTTTAATTAATTTTTATTCTTACCTATAGGTAATCCACTTTACAGACTAAATCAATGAATACTATTATGCTCAGATTAATAGGATGTTCTGCAATCAGAAGACAATTCTGAAATAAATAAAATGTTATTGTAAAATGTGGAAATTATACAGGGTGTTCATAAAGTCATGCAACCTTATGGGGAAACACATTGTAAATGCTTTCTTCTTTTATTTTACAGTAAGGGCCGGAAATGGCCTCCATTCTGTGTTTCACCCAAGTGAACACGGTTAATTATGTTCTTGAATATCCTTTGCAATGTTTGCCGTGAGGATGCATCGACACACTTCTGAATAATCGCTTGCAGTTCCTGAATATTGTACGGATGAGTTGCGTATATGACATATTTCAGGGACCCCCACAAGAAAAAGTCAGGGGGTGTTAAATCGGGAGATCGGGCTGGCCACAGCCCCTTTGAGATCAGTCATCCTAGAAAACACGCTTCAAAGTAAGCCATAGTGTTTCTGGCTGTATGGGCCGTGGCTTTGTCCTGTTGAAACCATGTATTCTACAACTCTTCTTCCTGTAACGTGTTGACAAATTGTTGCACCATCGTTACGTACCTGTCACTCTTCACTGTGTGTTAGAAGAATGTAATGAAGATGCGGCTATGTGAAATAGCACCCTAGACACCAACTTTCTGTGAGTGCAAAAGTGACTCATGCAGCCATTGTGCGTTTTTCGCAGCCCACACTCAAGAATGCTGAGTATTGACATACCTATAGATGAAACTACGCCTGATAAGACCAGTACTAAGCACCCAGTTCTTCCCCATCAGGTGTTACAGATTTCACGAACCAATGACAATAAGCTTGGCGTCTTTCCTGCTCTACAGGCAATAGTTGTTGTACGACACAGATTTTGTAAGGGTGCATTTTCAATGACCTGCGCAACGCCATGCGGGCACTGCCGACAGAGAGCCCGGACTGTCTTGAAGTGCATTGCATGGACTTCCTGGGACTCAGAGTATATGCAGATTACACGTCTATCAACTTTTTCTCAGTTAACACCTTCGGTCGATTGCTTCTTGGTGCGTCCATGACATTCCCTGTCTCCTGAAACTTGTTACATAGTTGCATGATGGAAGACTTGTTTGGTGCAACTGTTCCATACTTTTCTGAGAAGGCCTCCTGCGTCCGGGCATAACTGCCAGAGCCGATGTACTGTGTGACAAAGAATATACGCTGCTGCAATGTGTACCCCGTGGCTACTCAGTTTCCTTCACCACCTGGAAGTGAAAAAAACAATTGCATGCATTTCCCCATAAGGTTGCGTGACTTTTTGAACACATTGTATATAACAATTCTTCTAGGTATGGATAAAATACATACTTCAGAACCATTTCATTCCCCCCTTACACCTAAACCCTTTCCAGCTTAGCAAGTAGTAAGACTCATTTCATATAAAAAGTTCACCAAATATCACCTTTAATCTGAATTTCAACCCACTCCTTAATTTCCAGGCAACTGAGAAAGAGAAGGAAGCCAAAGGTGATGATCATGAGACCCAGTATCCTCTCATTGTGCGTCCTAAGATTGAGATCACGACAGTGTCCGAGGATGTAGAGCTGCAGAACACAACACCCACAATCGGGAAACGTCCTCTTATGCCAAGGATCATGTCGAACCCGCAGATGGCAAGGATAACGTCGACACCCAACATGCCAAGAATCACCTCGACCACTAGCATGTCTGCGGCTGCGCGCAGGCGCAAAGAGTCGGTCATCTCAAATATCTCGAGCATGGATTTCACAGGCAGTTCCTTCCACATCCACACGGTGAGTTAACTAAAGCAAATGTAGTCTCAATTAAAAAACACTTGTCATAGCTGAACATAAATTACACCATATTCTATTAAGTATTTCCACAGAATGTGGCTGATATGATTGAATTAGCTCCACTCATTGATTCTAGTTTGTAACTTTCTTAACCACTATAGTAATATACATTAAAATACTTTGATACATGGTTTATAGTACTCACATAAACTGCTAACTTTTTTGAGTTTATTTACTTAGTAAGGACATACAAAAAACTGGTATACTTGATAGTTTATAGATAGGAACATTTAAATTGAGCTAAAAAATACACACAAATAATTTGCATGGATATTAAAATAATAAATTGTCTTACTAAATATGTATTAGATTCATACACTGTTTATCTTTCCTAGAAAATATATTCCCCACTAATATTTGTTCATACATCATGAAAAAGTTATTCGCCTTCAACCATCAAACTACGGTAGGTGGATCATTTACAGTAGATTGACACTAATTAGATTTAGATTAATTTCAACATGCGAAATGTATGAACAAAACAATGTATTTGGTTTCAAAACTAAATCTTAACAATAAATTTTAGAATGCCATTGCTTTACGCTCGATTGTTAAAAGTAGCCTACTCTTTGTTGCATCAATTACATACTGGCATTTGTGAAAATATAGTAGTGCTATTTACCTCATTTGTAAAAATATTGGTTTATTTTAGAGGTGAAATAGTTTCTTCTATTGAACTAGTTAAGTTAAAAGCTACAATCTGATTTAAATATTAAATATAGACTGTAATTTAAATTTTGATTTAATTTTATATATTTGGATATGGTTATCAAATAGATTATTGATCTAGTTTTTAAAATATTTACATATTACTATAAAATCATGACTTGGTTCTACATATTTTCTAATTAACATTAGAAGTAAAGTAGGTAAGTACACACTTTTATCAAATAGTAGGGCAAGGTATTTATAAGGAATGGGTTTCCCAGAAATACTTTCTTAAGTGCAATCACCCCACTTTTCCCTTTTCTTTTCCATGCCCTCATGATAGACAGAACAGCGGTTAAAAATTAAATCTTTAAAAATATGACAGATCAAAGTTTGTCCCAAAATATCCATTGTTATTTAATAAGTTAATGTTCTTGTGTTGAAAATAAATAGGGTTGTATTGTTAAGGATGTAGTTGTTTGTTCTTATAATGCATAACATTAAAAATAACCAGTCTAATAATATTTTAACCAAGACTATCCACGCTTTCAATTTGACATCGCTGGAGACTTACTTCTTCTTGTGGTTAGTAGCAGCGTTGGTGGATTAGGGGCAGAGGGGAAGGAATCTTAAAGGGCTGATGAAAACTAGAAAACAATAAATCTGGTAGGAAGTAAGTGAGTCTTAATGGGGAAAGTAGAAATTACATTTTCTCTATCTTTCTCTAAGCGTTAGCTATATCATTTTTATAACTTGAGAGTTATTTTTAAACTTAAAATAACATCTAGGCATTTGGTATATTTCTGATTGTCCAGTAAAAGATTTAGAGAGATTACACTCATAGTCTTAACCTGATGTTACACTCATAGAACATGTTGGGGGAGGTTTTTTTTTTATCTACATTAGTTTGTGGTGAAATACTCCAACAATAGATAGCCAGGATTTAAAAATTAAAATAACTTTTGAAGTAATTACAGGCTATTTTTTAAACAAAGTTGAGGGCATATTTTTATGGAATGTATAATAAATACTTCAATGAGTTACTGGTCTAGGGTGCTACACCTTAGTTCAGTCAGTACCTTGGGTGTCTTCCTACCGAGCTAAGGGCTATGGTTTCTATTTCCAGCATGGCTGAAACATTTATCATTATTGAAATGAGGATTTAGCCTTTCACGGTGACAAATTGATGGCCGGTGGACTTAGTGTTGTATCCGTGATAGATTTAAGTAAGTTTTATAAGTTTTGTGCTGATATAATCAATCGGTTCAGTAAGTGCATATTAAATACCCTAAATAAAAATATAGTAAAAAACTAGCCTAAGCATTGGGTAGAGATACAAAAGTTTATTACTATCATAAAATCATTCTTTTAGAGGAGAAAGTCCGAGATATGCTAAATATCCAAAAACACCTTTTGATAAGACCTTGGAAAGTCCTAGTTGTTATTATATTTGACAAAATATGATTAAATAACCAGTAAGATCATAAATTATTATCACAATATTTTTTCTCAGCCTGTGGACAGCGACAATGAAGATGACGAAGACAATAAACATAACAACAACATCAAGGACAAAAAGAAAAAAAAGAGCTACTGGAGGCGTTTTGTAACTTTCATGGACCTTGATCTTCTGAAAGATCTCTCTTATCTGAACATTCTGTTTGGACTCTCTGTGTTTTACGTGGCCGAACTCAACTTCAAGATGATTGTTCCTTTCTTCTTTGCCAACCTTGGATACAACAAGGTGGAGACTGCATTCTTTCTGTCCATGACAGCAATAGCCGATGTTGTAGCTCGAGTGGTTCTACCTCCAATTTGCGACAGAGTCAAAATAAGGCGCAGGACTTTGTTCATGGTGGCAGCTATATTCTTGGGCATTTCAAGATCAGGTGAGACAAACTTAAATTTAAAATCCTTTCACTTACAATTGGCACTTAAAAAAAAGTTTGTTTCAGAACCAGGAATCTACCTTTGAGGGACGTATACTGTATCATTGATATTATTTTTGTGCTTATCCATTCATGTGTTCCAAACTCATTCACCAAATGATACAATGGAATGTCTCATTCTATTGACTAACCCCGTGATGTACTTTGACGAGCAGGACTCGTCATAACATAGTGGAGATGGGCTAAACAGTGATTTTACGATATCAGTGACTACAATGACTGTGATTTTAAAATATCGGTGATTTATACCAATGATTTTTCACTGTGACTGGCATACACAGTGTCTTGATGGACCGATATTTTTTCACTTTCCAACCACGGTCAAAGCTAGTATTTAGCTGCTGTCCGAGTAGGCGAGTACAATCGAGTATCGAGTATTTCTGAGTACTGGGCATTTACTCGAATAGTCCCATGACAATTGGTTGGAAGGAAAATTAATTACTCGGGAGTTTGGCGACTTGCAATGGAACTCGATACGTAAAGGCCTAACATAAGCTCTTCCTGTTGGCACTGACATTGACAATCGACATACAGCTACCTAATCTTCAAGTTTTATCTGGGTTTCATGTTGCCTGATTAATGTACAGTCAATACAAAAGTATGCATTCTAAGAAGTTTCATAAAATTGAAAAAAGAGAAAGCGAAAAATGTTATTTAATATTTTATAGTGAAATGTTATGTAATTTGGGCAAAATTAGTGGTCCAACAAACACTATGTTAAATTTGAGTACCAATATTAAAACTTATTTGACGTACTATGAGAAACTCTTGTAATTGTATAATTTATTTAGTGCTCTTTTTAACTGCAATTAAAATTTATGTGGTATTAAAAATGAACATAGCGGCAATTGATTTAAAAAATGTTGTTTGGATTGCAGGTCATATATTATATTACTGTAGTGTTATTTTATTTTAAATACCGTATATCTAATAGTAGATGAACTATACATCTATTAAAGCAAATAAACTAATTTAAATATAACGGAATAAAACTCATAACCACAGAATTGAGACTTAACATTAAATTAAGAGATGCTAGAAAATATTTAATCAACACACACTTTAGATTAGACTATAGGATGATCAGGATCATCATAGCATAGTAAATATTAAGGTTTATTTATATTTTTTATATTTTGTTACTTATTTTAATTTATTATTTGCAATTTTGGGGATAGTATCACTGAAAAATATATATATATTTTTTGTAGCCTACTTTTAAAAATAATCCGAAATGTGATTCGCGTAGAAAGCTCGCGTTTCGATTTTGTTCTTAACAACAAATATTTTGTATTGAAAATGCATGTGAATGAAACATTTAAACCATTAAAGTCAATTTTACGTAGCACTCTGATGTTGTTTTTGAAAAATGAGCTCTACGATATCAAGTGTTTTAAATAGAAATAACACGTAAAACATGCCAGTCAATAAGGTCGATTCTCATTTAGCTGGTAGAAAATAAGAAATAAAAGAATAACAAGGACCACGAAGTGAGTACTTACTCGAGTGTCTAGAAGAAGCAATACTAGCTTCGTAGCCGAGTAAATGTTGCCATCTTATGCAAGTATCTCCAATTACCGATACTTTTGAGATCGAGTTGCTGGGAGTAACACTGATCAAATGGTATTGGTGAAAAAATCAGTCAGTGATTTATCGCCCATCTCTATAACATAGTACGCCACACAGATACTCTGCCGAGCAGGGCTCACACATTGTGTTCTTGCTTATATTTCATAGATGGCAGGAACTGAATGAATAAAACTTGGCGGTTTTATTAATTATATTTCAAACAAACGTTTCATTCATTTTTGTGTATTTTTTTAAAAGTTTTTTTTCTTATTTCTTTCATGAATTGCAGATGTTACTGCTATTGATGGCAGGAATGCTATAAATAGAGCTTGGCAGTTTTATTTCTTATTTTTATAAATTTTTTTTCCTCCCCATGAATAGCAGGTGCTACTTCCATAGACAACAGTAGTGGTATGAATAGAACTTGCAATTTTATTCATTATATTTCAACCAAAACTTTCATGTAGGTTTTTTTTTACAAAGAGGTGTTACTCAATTATTAGTACAGTCATTTATGAAATGGCATCAACTAGTAAATAGAAAGTTTCTCGGCCTATAAACTCGCTAACTGATGAAGAAATGACGCAGATACTTTGTGATTCTGACAATGAAAATGATTTAGTAGACACTAGTGATAATGATAGATTTTTCTCATGATTATGATAGTAAAAGTGTAGAGCTAACTGAAGGTGTCAGCAATAATAACATAAAAATAGGTCTTTTGACAGCAGTGATTCAGACAATCAAACAAATGTAAATACGGGTGAAACTGAAGAAGGGGTAGAGATATAAATTGAAGGATATGGTGGAAATAATATAAGTGGGAGGAGAGGGAAATAGAGTGAAATAAATAAAATAAAGTGATAAAGGAGAGAAAGAGAGATAAATAAAGGCTGAAGGGAAGTGCTAGGAGAGAGGGGTGATAGTGGAGGTAGATTGAGAAGAAACGGGAGGGAGAATTTAAATGGGAGGTGGAGGGAGGAGAAAAAATGATAGTTTAGCAAGACATAAAAATGCTGTCTAGGACATTGAAATTGCAAATATATTATAAAAGCTATATCAGCTAAACTAAACTTTTGCATAAAATATTTTGACATAAATTTAAATGGTAATCCTGGGGTAAAACATAGCCAGGTTAAATGGTAAGTCTTTTTTATACATAATTATTTTCCACAGGTCATCTTAAATAGTACACAAATCGTCCCTATCAACCTTGATATGGTTCATTCATAGGTTCATAATATATAACACCCTTAAACCTCTAAACCCAACTTACTTATGACTGGTTACCAGACCAATGGCTTTGGAACTCTACTTTTCAACCTCCAAAGTAAAAAAACAACTTTTATTTTGAAATTACATCTGTGTCGCATTTCATTGCCAATGATTTATCAGACTCTTAAATTCACTTTTAGGTCAAAATTAAAGTCCAAATACTTACCTATTGATTTATTGCTTGACAAAGTTCTTTTAAGGGGATTTTCAATAATACAGTAACTGTTTTCTTTCCACTATTGGTATCCTTATACAGTTTGAATAGTTTGTGTGGATTAGCCATGATTAATGCCGGGATCACGATCAACTTAACGTAGCCTAAAATTAACTTAACGTAACTTAATTTAACGGATCTCCTTGTATTTTTAAATGGAAGTGATCACGATGCAGTTAACTTAACATAATAGATGCCCTGGGAGGTCTTTCGCGTTAAGTGAACGTTACATTAAGGGTATCACGTAATCTAGCTAGCCAGATCATTATGCGAGTGACGTCTACAGGGCTATTTAGTATTTCATTTGTTGGTTTTATGACCAAGGTTTACTCTTTAGCTTAAGTTCTAGTGATCAAACGTTGAAACAAACTTAATTAAACTAAAATAGGAAAGCTAAATTTATCAAAAAAGTTTTATAATAGATATTTCTTATATTGATTGAAAACTGTAAACATTCACAGATCATCACTTTACAAATAGTACAGAGATCATACTCGAGTCTCGAGAATGTAGATGCTTGGCTCGAGTTGTTACACTAAGTTACATGAATCGTGATCACATATCTATTTTCTTAAGTTAAATGAACCTTAAGTGAACATTACATTAAGTTAAAGTTAAGTTGATCTTGATCCCAGCATTAAAGCAAGTAATTTCAAAACGATGGCTAGCTTGAAATTGTAATTGCATCAAATTGCTTCTACAAATGACAAAAGTCTAATCTAAAATTACATAACCATAGGCCAGTTTTCAAATAAAAATATTAAGTACAGTAAAACCCTATTAGACCAAACCACGATAGTCAAAAATTCTGAATAATCTAAACACACTTTTCGGAAAATGAAATACATTTTATAGGTTAACAAGCTCTAATCTAAAAGAGAATGGTAAGAAACTGACATCTCATAATAAATGCTTAATTTTTACATGTTGTAGTCAACATTGTGTTTTCTTTAACTAAATTGAGATTTGATTAAACTCATTCAACTGTAATTTAAAATTCATGAAAATACTGTGTCCCTGTATGCTCCCACTTAATCCGAATTTCCGCTAACCCAAATATTCAGGCTCAATTAGTTTGGATTAACAAGGTTATAGTGTATGCATATTACATATGTGTGTACACATTACATATGACTGTGTATGTTACTAACCACTTTTGAATTTAAACATAAATATTTACAGAGTCAATGTTTTGTTCACACCTACAGTACACATCGAAGGGGGAATCCAATGGGTTACTCTTCACTCTCAAGATTTTAAATTATTTACTCAAAAGTGAGGTAGGGAATATATTTGAATGGAGAAGCTTTATTGCAGCCCTATTTTCCACATAAAGGAGATAAAGGAATTTACATTACATTACATTACATTACATATGGGTTTATGGTTTCAGTTTTAGCTCAACAGGTGAGTTATGTACCACTAATGGTTGCTCTGGTATCAAATGGTTTCCTGCGAGGGGCTGCTCTTATCAACTTCACTCTGACCATCTCCGAGCACTGCAGTCTAGAGAAACTCCCAGCAGCCTTTGGTCTTCATATGGTGGCAAAGGGGCTTTTCATTGTTGCTATTGGGCCTTTAATTGGTGAGCTTCACTTTTCATAATACTTTGAAATACCGTACCTATTTAGTACAGCTGCCTACTTGGTGTTGATTTAACCCATTTGTCATTACTTTACTAGGTACTTTACTTGCATAAATAGCCATATTTAAAATTGAGATTATTTATACAAACTTTACTGTCTACCTCAAAGTTATGTACTCGTATTTTACGATATTTATAGGTAGAAACTTGAAATTTTCTGTATTGTAGTATTGTATATTCAGTCACCAGTATATTGAGCTATAAGAGCCAGATTTTTTCAATACACAATTCCTGACCACATTATTGATATGGCATAAACTGTTGTGATTTATGATATATTGGAAGGAGGGCAGAAAGAAGGGGTGATAGTTTGAATCACTCTTTGAATTTCCCATATCACCACTATCTACCTCTAAAATTAAATCACTTTTGTCATCACTTTTGAACAAATATTTCACCATTTTACTCCCATCTAAAGTTTTCCTCATTTACGATGCCATTACAGAATAGTTTGTTCAAACAGCAATGTCAACGATTACAATATTTAAATCTTTTATTTATATGGAAATAGCCATGTGATCAAAGTAGAATGTGTATAAGATAACTTAACACACCCTTTATATTATTGGTACTTCCACATAGCCATGACATGTTCACATTTATGTAAATAATTTAACGCTAAAACAAGCAACATGCCTGCTGTGTATCTCTTTTGCTGTATCCTACTATCACGTGTGTGACACTTTTTTAGGACACAAGGGGCTAAAAGCAGCCATACACAGTTAACATAGCCCAATCAGTAGGATGTCTGCCTACTGATCTAAGAGTACCGGGTCCGATTGGGTTCGATTCTCGGCATGGCTGAAAATGTATTATTGCTGAAAATAAGAGTTTACGCTTTCACAATGATAAATTAACGGCCGGGGACTGGATGTTGTGTCTGACTTAGTATTAAGCTAGATTATAAGGCATTTGACAGCCCTAGCAAGCCGGTAGGGGAAAATATGATTTGAATAAAAAACTGACTGAAAACAGTAATGGATGTAAAAGTGTACAGTTAAAACCCAGATTAAACTATGATTGATGAATGTGGTAGAACATTGATGTATTAAGACAAACATCCATTGTTAAATGACCATGTTCAGGCTGTGATTCAGGTCTGTTGAAACAACCAGGGGTGGATTTACGCATAGGCCTAGTAGGCACGTGCCTACGGCGGCAGATTTTAGGGGCAGCAAATTTTGAATGACGAAAGAACATACTTTTTATTTTTTTGCCATTTAAAATAATTGTGTGGCTTCGTGTGTAATTGTTGTGGTTTGCTGTATCTGCGTACCAACATGACAGAGGATCGCCTTAATTCATTGACATTCATCTTAATTGAAGGTCACTTATTGGATAAAATTGTTTTCTGGCATCATCGACCAGTTTGCTCAGCAGAAATCAAGGCAAACAATATTATCGACTATTTTCTTATTGTATACATGCTAGTATTTAATTTGTAGTTTAATGTTCTTTGGTCTACTAATGCAAACTTTATATTGTTAAATTAAATAATATTTAAATTTGTGTGTTGTGAAAGTGTAATAGTATTTGTTTCAACTTTTTAAGTCTTTGCTTAGCTTCTTACTACTTTTAAAACGTCACTATAATAAATAAACAAATAATGTGGGGACATTATATCTGTCATTGCATAGATAACACATGTGTAAATGGTATATGTGTCGGTGTATGAGTGGTGGTAGGGGGAAACGGGGAGTTAGAAGGTTATTAAGGTAGGAAAAGTGGGCATTAAATTATCTAGTGCCTATGGGCGGCATAGTCGTAAATCCACTCCTGGCGACAATACTTAAATTTTTTGTGTATGTATAAACAATTTTATAGACAGTGTCAGCAGATTTCAGTTTTTTAATGATGACCACATTGTAAACTGAAAAAAATAAATTTTAGCACCGCGTTTTAATACCAATTAGGATTATGCGCTTCTGTACTAATTATGCTAATGGTTTTAAGGCTTTATGAAGGTTACATTTAGAGAAAGTCTAGCCATATTTGTGTGGAAGGTGAGTGGGAAACCATTTTAGAAAAAACCACGCTCAATACACCCAACCAAGATTCGAACCACAATCTCCCCATCATTGACAGTCTAGTCTACTGTGAGAGTAGTGCCTTAGACCATATGGCCACCAAAGAGGGTAACCAAAATTATTAGACAATGTGTCACTAAAATGTTTATTCTGTTTAATCGGAAGAATATTTTACTGAAATATGTTTTGAATGTTCGTAGGTGTAATCCGTGATGTTACGGGAAGCTATGCAGCTTGCATTCACTCACAGACTGTGTTGGTGTACACCTGTTGCATTGCTTGGGGAATTGAATACTTGTTTGTGTTCTTACGTTCAAAGAAGAAACAGGAGCCCTCATAGTCACGTTTTCTTTCCTAAATGTTATGTTATTACATTGATTTGACTGGCAATGAGAGAGAAAAGAGAATTGTGCCTTGTTAATTATTGCGATGGAGGCATATGTAATATTTTGTGTAAGGTTCAAACTCAATTCCTCGATACCTCGAAACCATCGATTCTTACTACTTAAGAAATGACATAGAGTTGATTTTAATATCACTATATCTGCTACCTTGATCTTAGCCTACAAATGAAACAGTACAGTAAAGTAAATGAAAGTTTTGATGCTTAAAAAAAAGGCAATATTCAAAATTGGTTATCATAATAACTTCCTTCCATTCTTGTGGTAATACTTCATGGTTGCATTATGGAACATGATTATTTATGAATTTCTAATACTAACTTTTCACCACCTCCCTTTATTATCTCTAGCCATTGTAAGTTTTTTTTTGCATCTAAATAAATTGTAAATGTATTCAACATAATCTTAGTTATAGTGATATTGCTTAAATCTAACATGGCCACTTTGTTTGGACATATTTTTACTTTTTACACCTTTTAGTATTATTATTTAAATAAAGCATTAGGCTAAATCATGGTTAAAATTAGGAGGGATAGTCAGCATACTTAGGATGTGGAAGCCTCAAAACTTTGACTTGGCTTCGAAACAAACATCAGCTTTGATTTAGCTTTGAAACAAATTTTGGCTTCGCCAATAAAAATATTGACAGCTAAATTACTCCATTTATGTTCAACTATAGCCATTTGTAGCTGTTTTGTATGTCACAAATTAATATACAATATGCAAAAAATTGAAGTAATTGGATTAAATTGTGATAGTAACTTAATTTGTCATATTAATACAAAATATTACAAACAATTGTGCAATAAAACATTAGTGCATAAAGTAATATAAACAACCACAATATAATTTTTTTTCAAGTGTAAAACAACTAAAGGAAAATATTCAAACTTTGATTTGCTTTCGAAAATATTTTATATATATAATTTGAATTTGCTTCCAATTGAAAAAGAGTACTGCACACCCCCCTAACATTTACCTTAGTGATACTGGAGTAAAAATTGTCTAATAAGAATTTTAAGAAATACACAAACATATTTTTAAGGACAAGCTTACACTGTCACTGACAGCCTCATCAGTTCTACTTTCTTGACCTGATGAGACTGTTTGTGACAGTGAAAGCTTGTCTTTAAAAATGTGTTTGTGTGTTTTATAGTGTTCTATCTAAACAATTTCCACTTCAGTATCACTAAGGTAAGTGTGCTGACTATCCCACCTAATTTTAAATATAGTATATAAATAATAAGCACATTTTAAATGTGAAGTCAAATTTATAGGAAAAATTAATATTTAAATTGTAAATGCGAATGAGGAATTAAAATTGAGGTTAAAATTCAAGAATTTGTTTCGAGAATCGAAATCGAGAAAAAAAGGAATCGTGATATATCTAATGTATTCCAGATAAACTAGGAAAGACACTTGGACAGGATTCTAACTAGTACAAGAACAATTTAGTGTGGACTCTTACAAAAACAAATTTGTCTCTCAAAGCTCAAATCCTAATGGTAGAATGTGTGTCCATTAAGTAGTAGTTACTACTTTGAATGTTTCCTGAGAAAATGTGATACACAAAAACCAAAGTGCTCTTTACAAGAAATAGAAACTCGCCTTTTATTAGCTTGATAATTATTGTGGTTTTTAAACATAGTACAAGATAAAAACTTAAACCATCTACTTTGGCAGTTTATATCTAGTTTTCCCCCTTAATTATGAAAACTGATTAAAATACTGTCACATTGCCAAGTAGTATTATGACTGTGATGTTGTGGATAATAGTTTGTGTTTATATGTTATGCTCTGACTATGAATATTTCATTGACAAGTATTTTTTCATGTAATTTTAATTATTCATTGTACCAACATATTATTGTGAAAATTACTGATCAAAGTCATTTACAGACTTGTGTTGGTTTCACAAAGCTTTTTTTTTTTTTGTATATAGGTTGTTACTAACAATAAAGTATAAATTAGTTACATTATGATTCAATACATACTGTAGCCAGTAGCATATATATATATATATAAAAACATAATACATAAATATTGTAGATGAAGGATGGATCTGAATATAAAATGATGAGGAACTCTATGAATGAACACCACATAGGTTTATTTATATAGGTATAGTACTACTACTTACTTACCCTATGGCATTAGGAACTCGGAAGTTCACTGCCACACTTACAAAAGTACGCCAGAAATCCTTATCTTGAGCTAGTTATATCTAGTCCCCCTCACTACACCCTATCTCTTTCCGGTCCATTCTAATGTTATCCTTCCATCTGCATCTAGGTATTTCCAATGGTCTCTTCCCATTTGGTTTGCTAGCCAACACCCTGGACACAGTTCTAGATTCTTCCATTTGTGCTGCATGTCCTTCCCACAAGACTGACTATTCTAACAATGTATTTTGAGAATTACAGGGTAACTCATCATTATGTAACCTTCTTCACTCCTCAGTAGCCTCATCCCTTTTTGAACCAAATATCTTCTTAAACACCTTGTTTTCTAACACCATAAATTTGTTTTTGTCATCTAATAGGGTGTCTACTGGGTCACCAAAGTCACTAAAGTCACGAAAAGTTACTAATTACAAAAAAAGATTACGAAAGTCCCTGAAAAGACACGAATTTTTAATATTTTGGCCATAAAGTCACAACAATATTTTAATTTTTATTTCTCGCGCATCATAACAATACGAACGCGTCAAATGTCGAACCACTCACTAGCCATGATGTCATGCGCTAGCCCAAGCTGCCTGATTGATTTTACTGGGATACCAAAGACAAGGTTAACGTTTGCCATCTAACTATAATGTAATGTTGTGTGCGAGTGCATTATGCCTATATATGCATTATATAATATTCTGCCGATTACTGAAGGAATATTGTGGTCAAAAAAGGTCACCAAAAAGTCACTAATTATTATTTCTCCAACTCAGTCGACACCCTGTGTAAGATAAAAGACCACGTTTCACACCCATAGAGAACAACCAATAAAATTATTGTATTGTGTATTATGAGTCTTACATTCCTTGAAAGCAGATGAGATGAAAACAACTTGTTGACCGAGTAATAACATGCATCTCCCAACTGTACTTTTCTCCTAATTTCCACTCTAACATTGTTATTTCTCATTAAAATTGTTCCTAAATATTTACTCACTAACAATATCAAACTATGTTTGAAATAATCTCTTAATGACCATATACTTAGGGCCAGTTTCATAGTCAGATTTAGTATGCCTCAAGTGCGGCGCTACACTAAATACAAGACGTCACCTACCTGAAATTGAATGGAATGGGCCAGTTTCATATGCGAAACCGGCCCATTCCATTTTGGTCTAGGTAGGTGTCGTCCTGTATTTAGTATCAACTCGCACTTTAGGCGTACTAAATCTGACTATGAAACTGGCCCTTAGTCTTTACAGCATTCAATTCAATTTATGCAACAGCTTCCTTACTATTACCCAACAAAACTAAATCATCTGCATATCCTAATAGCCACACTGTACCGTTTAATGTCAACTCTTCCCTACTATCTTGCATTACCATAATTGCATACTCTAAGGCTAAATTAAAAAGTAATAGAGAAAGGCATCTCCTTGTTTTAACCCATTATGTATTTTGAAAGTATCTGTCTAATAAGAGACATGCAATGCGTATCTGTTAAACCTACTTCAATAATTTTAGCTTAGCAAGTTTTTTGGGTTTCTTCAAGCTAACTAAAATTTCATAAAATTTGCTTCTTTTAACTGAACCATAGGCCTTATTAAAATCTATATATAATTGATGTACCATCATGTTGTATTCGCTCTTTTTTTTCTAATATTTGCTGAATAGTAAAAATCTGATTCGTTGTTGATCTATTTGGTCAAAATCCTCACCTATAATCCCCAATTATTACCTCTGCATATTGTACTAACCTCATTAGAATTGTGTTAAAAGAAAATTTTAAAATATGTTTGTAGTAGTTATTATACTCGGTCTTACCTCCCTTTTTGAAAATGCGTATTATAATACCGTACTTCCATTTTTGTGGTAAAACTTCATGGTTGCATTTATGAAACATAGTAATTTATGAATATCTATTACTAACTTTTACACACCTTCCTTTACTAACTCTGCTGGAATTGAATATATACCTCGAGATTTATATATCTTTAACTTTCTAATAGATTTGTTGACTTCACTAATACTTGTATCTAGGATTAGTGTCTCAGGAGTATGGATATCGATACCCTCATCCTATTCTGATCCTTCTTGAATACTCAAAATATGCCTGAAGTGGTAATTTCATCTAATCAAGACATTGCTTGTGTCTACCATCAGATTAACATTCTCATCTTTCACTTAATTGGCCCTAGCTTGATAACTTTTACTATATCGGTTAATACATAGATACATTTCCCAGATATTATTATTTATGCTATTTTGTTCTAACTTGCTAAATTTACCGTTTGCATTGCTAAATTTGCTTAAGCTCAATTCACTAGGACTTTCTAACCAATGCAATTTTACTTTCCTCTCACATTCATTCTAAAACTTGTCCCTTATAGTAAATGGACCAATTACTTGATTACTACCCAAACAATGTATGTGTGACTGTTCAAATAAATTGTGAATAGAAGGTTACACTCTAATAGTTTAATCGAGCAAAACCCCAAAAGTCACTGCTGCATGAATTCGATTCCCATTTCTTAATGTCAAACGTATTATAAATCTACCATCAAACATATCAGTAGTGAGCATTGGGTAGGTCATTTTGGGTGTCCCCCACCCTCTACCCCCCCACCTTAACCCCAAGGTCTAAACTAGCTTTAGCAAAAACTTAATTATGAAGTACAACTATAACATCTTGAAACACTCAAGATGTGTAGAATGCATAGGTTAAGTTTTAACTAGGCCACAGAGAAGGAAACACCAGACACTCAACCTTAAGGGAGTTTCACTGCGCTCCTTGATCCAGGTTGAGTCCATCAGCACTGGGGATTGTTAGTGGCAATCCTCAGTGATGATGGAACTTCCAAGTGAAACAACTCGCTTCCACACTGTTTGTTGTAAAAGCTACAAGTTTGAGAGCAAATTTCCCAGAGGGTTGATTTGAACACATTAGCTCAGTTCATGTACCAACAATC
>CABFWB010007297.1:0-13480 GCA_902151455.1 Timema bartmani | reverse complement strand
GTAGCAGGCTGTTGCAAAGTGGCCCCACAACGTCGGGACGCCGAGCGTCTATTGGCCCGACGCCTCTCATCTAAGCCCCGCCCCCCCTCACCGGCATCCATTGGGCGTCTGTCTACCCGCCCCTTGGCTAACTCGTCCCAAAGCTTGGCAGTGCCAAATGACGGCCAATATAAGCAACAGCCACGGGGGCAAGTGCGAACATTATTGTCCAAAACATCACGTTAAGAGCGCTTAACACGATTCTCACGGTGGTTGATTGCGTCCTTTTTTTAATCCCTCAATGGTACCAGTAGATTACAACCTGGTCCGCAACAAACAACAACTTCGGCCATCATATTTGTAGAAAGCTACCAGAAGAAAGGACAACTCATCAAAGTGTTAATTTCATATTCTTGGTAAAACTCAGTATCGAAGATTACATTTTCCTGGCGGCTTTGTTTTTCTTCTGCTAACTGTTGTACTAGGTTAAGTGTGTTGTGACCTGTCACCACGTGGGCTAGAAGAAGACGGTGACGGGGTTGAAACAGAAGACGGATGGGTACTAATTCAACCAAATGATCAACCCTCATTGGTTGAAACTTCTTGGGCGTCCTCAGCGGCTTCAAAGAACTACCAAACAGCTTTCCTTCAGGTATGATTCTATCTGTAATGTCCTATAAATATATTATTTCCGATAAGTAAATCCATTTCAATTCACTCTTCATATTGTTTGTTATAATTAGCGTGAGACATTCAATCATAAAATGATTCTTTTCTTAAAATGAAACCTTGTTTCAATGAAAGATCAGTTGATGGAGTAAGCATTAATCTAGCCTGTCAACTGAGCGATCTTTGAATCTTTGAGCTTTTGATTAATCATTAATTAATAATAATTGATTCGATACTTTACAACCATTAATCTATATAATATATATAGCTATATTTAGATAGATTTTAACATCAACTTTTAAATTGTGAAGTGTTTTAAAATACATAAGACCTAGTAAATAGTCCCTTTTTTCCTTAGCTGTATAGTAAATAGTTAATTTTGTCCTAATCTGTGTTGTGACTAATCTATTTCATTCTAAGCTATATACTAAATAGTTTATTTTGTCCTAATCTGTGTTGTGACTAATCTATTTCATTCTAAGCTGTGTAGTGAATAGTTAATTTTGTCCTAATCTGTATGGTGACTAATCTATTTCATTCTAAGCTGTGTAGTAAATAGTTCATTTTCTCCTAATCTGTGTTGTGACTAATCTATTTCATTCTAAGCGGTGTAGTTAATAGTTTCTTTTGTCCTATGCTGTGTAGTAAATAGTTCATTTTGTCCCAAGCTGTGTAGTAAATATTTTCTTTTGTCCTAAGCTGTGTAGTAAATATTTTCTTTTTTTTTTGGTCCTAAGATGTGTAGTAAATAGTTAATTTTGTCCTAAGATGTGTAGTAAATAGTTAATTTTGTCTTAAACTGTTTAGTAAATAGTTAATTTTGTCCTAAGGTGTTTAGTAAATAGTTAATTTTGTCCTAAGGTGTGTAGTAAATAGTTCACTTTGTCCTAAGCTGTGTAGTAAATAGTTAATTTTGTCCTAAGGTGTGTAGTAAATAGTTAATTTTGTCCTAAGCTGTGTAGTAAATAGTTCACATTGTCCTAAGCTGTGTAGTAAATAGTTCACATTGTCCTAAGCTGTGTAGTAAATAGTTCACTTTGTCCTAAGCTGTGTAGTAAATAGTTCACATTGTCCTAAGCTGTGTAGTAAATAGTTCACTTTGTCCTAAGGTGTGTAGTAAATAGTTCACATTGTCCTAAGCTGTGTAGTAAATAGTTCACTTTGTCCTAAGCTGTGTAGTAAATAGTTAATTTTGTCCTAAGCTGTGGTCTAATATTTGGACAAATTTTATCATAAAGTTAATGTCGTCATGAAAATGTCCAGTTTTGTAATCTCTTGTAGATGTGCGTGCAATCCCACACTTGGGCACCTTATCTTACCACCTGTCTAGGTTATATGCATATATAATAATTACTCTAATGGGGCAGGGATGAGAAAGGTAGAATTCAGAGGAAGTTTACCTACATTTGCGTGAAGGGAGAGTGGAAAACTATGTTGGAAAAACCACCCTCTGTACACCCAACCGGGATTATAACCTCGATCTCTCCGTCATCGGCAGTCTAGTCTAACATGAGAGGGACGAATTAGACCTTGTGACCACCGTAGTTGGTCAGTTCATTGTTACAGGTGAAAAGATTAACCGCTTTCGATCACTGCAAGGCGAAGAGGTTCATATGGGCTCTGTGTTGAAAGTTCAGAAGGTTGAAAAGGGCTCAATGTATCGGGTTAACAGGTTCATATTGAATATCATTATTACTATTATTATTATTATTATTATTATTATTATTATTATTAATATTATTATTATTATTATTATTATGTGTACCGTCTTACGACAGGTCCATTCTTTTTGTCAGTGAACTTTATATCATTATTACTATTATTATTATTATTATTATTATTAATATTATTATTATTATTATTATTATTATGTGTACCGTCTTACGACAGGTCCATTCTTTTTGTCAGTGAACTTAGACCACCCAATGCACCCTGTCCTCTGCCTCCTCCTTTAGCTTCCGGACTTTTCTTTTTTCCTACAAGTCATCCAATATTTGAAACCTCATCCTTTCTAAGCTCCTCTTTCCCTCAACATTTCCTTCTATGACGTCGTACAGAAGACAGTTCCTCCAAAGATCCAGTTTTCTTTGTACGGAAGAATCACATCCAAAATGGTTCTCGTCTCACCCACTCTTCTTAGAAATTGTTCATTTGTCCCCCTGTCTGTCCACCTGATCTTCTCACCCACTCTTCTTAGGAATTGTTCATTTGTCCCCCTGTCTGTCTTCTCACCCACTCTTCTTAGGACTTGTTCATTTGTCCCCCTGTCTGTCCACCTGATATTCTCACCCACTCTTCTTAGGAATTGTCCATTTGTCCCCCTGTTTGTCCTCTTGATCTTCTCAAGTCTTCTCCAGCTCCACATGTCAAAGCTTTCCAAGTATTTCTTCTCCATCTTCCTGAGAGTCCAAGCCACTGGTCCATACAGCGCGATGCTCCAAATGTAACAATTGTAGGTCCATCATGATGGGAGATGGTGTTATAACTCTGGGGTATCACGAATGGTCAAGTGGACTGATGATAAGTTAGAATATCTCCGAGAAACATGATCGAGTCTGCCTGCCACGGCCAGGAGAACTTATCTCCAACTTAGACTTATCACCTTGGACGATTTTATTTGAGCCCCGGTCAGGAACTTATCAGATACCCAAGGTATGGATCTGAGCTTCTTCCAGTCAAGGGGTTTAGGTTGCTTCCAGTCAGGGGGTTCAGGCTGCTTCCAGTCAGGGGGTTCAGGTTTCTTTCAGTCGGGGGTTCAGGCTGCCTCCAGTCAGGGGCTCAGGTTTCTTCCAGTCAGGGTGTTCAGGTTCCTTCCAGTCAGAGGGTTCAGGTTCCTTCCGGTCGGGGGCTCAGGCTGCTTCCAGTCAGGGGTTCAGGTTTCTTCCAGTCAGGGGGTTCAGGTTCCTTCCAGTCAGGGGGTTCGGGTTTCTTCCAGTCAGGGGGTTCAGGCTGCTTCCAGTCAGGGGTTCAGGTTTCTTCCAGTCAGGGGGTTCAGGCTGCCTACAGTCAGGGGTTCAGGTTCCTTCCAGTCAGGGGGTTCAGGCTGCTTCCAGTCAGGGGGTTCAGGTTTCTTCCAGTCAGAGGGTTCAGGTTTCGGGGAAAAGAGAAAAGGAACCAAACTAATCTTTGTACAAAGAGGAACCAGCTACAGTTTACAGTTTGGAGTGAAGAGACGAATTGTTTCATTGAAAATACAGATAATACCACAGTTGGTACGATAAGAGTATGGAAATAATCGACTGTGGTTTGGATCCATTCAAAGAATCCCCTGAACGAGTGAACATTGTGTAGAGTCTTTTGAACGAGTGAACATTGAGTATATTCTCGCAAGTGAGTGACCGTTGTATATATTCTCTCAAGTGAGTGAAAATTGTCAAACCAAACTAAATGATCTTGACGTTTAATCTGTTTACACACCAGTGTGAAAATGATTAAAATAGTGTTATTTTATTATTATTATTATTATTATTATTATTATTATGATTATTACTATATTTAACATGCATATTCTGAACCGAATGATTATATCAGCACACGACTTATAAACTAACCTAAAAATAGAACTGACACAACATCCAGCCCCCCAGCCGTTAATTCATCACGGTGAAAGGGATTCCCACATTTCACTAGTAATAAATGTTTCATTCATACCAAGAATTGAACCCGATACCCCTAGACACGCTACCGACTGAGCTAAAGTGTCGGGCTAGTAAAGAATACAATGTTTAAAACCTTTCTCAATGAGTCTCTCATGGATTCGAGAATGTAAGTCTAACATCTCAACCCACATGTCCACTAGTGGGACTGAGATCTACAGACCTGCATGAGGGCCGTATGTAATATTTTAGATGAATTCTCTACAAATTTCTAAATCGCACAAATGAGAATTTGAATTATTAATTTTTTTTTTAATTTGTAAAGTTTGTATGAGACTCTGAAATTTTAACACTATTTCGAAACATAACATATTGTTAGTTAACTTGACAATCAACCAACAAATTTGCACGGCTGGATGCGCGGACTAGACGTTAGGCTAACCTAGACTGGTTTGCCGATAACGGGATGATTGTGGTTCGAATCCCAGTCTAATATACTGATATTTCTATTCACTAAATGGTTTTCCATTTTCCCTCCTTGAGAATTCGGGTGCATTTACTCTAAAACTTTCTATTCCTCATATCTATTTCATTAGCGTATTTTTTTTTCGGCACCACGTCTTACTACCCATCCCAGTTATATTCTTATTTAGGTACTAATTACGATAATAGTTTAGGGATGAGGATGGTTACATTTATAGGAAGTGTACTAGTATTTGCGTGGCGGGAGAGTGGAAAAAACAATTAGGAAAAACCACCCTCAGTACACCCAGCCAAGATTCGAACCCCGATCTCTCTGTCATCGGCTGTTTAGTCTATTGCGATAGTGACGCCTTAGACCATGCGGCCACTGGAGAGGATAATTAGCTTAATTAATATAAGCGTATAACTCGAACTGGTACTAGCCCAAGGCGAGGAAAAGAAAGCTTCTTGAATATCTGAACAGTACTTTTGGTGGTCATGAGGTTAAGTGCTCATCTGAAGAACCAATGTTCGTGGGTTCTAACCCAGCTTAGGTCAATGGATTTTTCTATAGTGAAAAAAATCCATAGCACAACTTCCTTCGGAGGGGGAGTAAAGCTGTTGGTGCCATGTCGATTGTGGCGTGTAAAAGAACCCTTGAAGGTTTGTGAAAATACCTTTCCCGGCAAAATTGGTAGGCTCTTTCACTCTCACTCATAGAAATTATCGTATGCTGATATAATTAGTCGGTTCAGGAAGTGCATGCTAACCTAAATTAAATAATAAAATAGATTAATTTAAAAATAGTAGTTTTTATCTTAATCTAAAAGTTTTTTGTTCAAATTCCACTGTTCCCATGACATATATTAAAAAACATCGAGAATACCGTGTGTGGCCAATTAAACCAAACTAAAGCAATATTTTATTTACTTTGGTGAAACAGTTTTTTGTTATAAAAACTTTGAAGCTATGGACCTTTAACTAACGGTCCCTACGATACCATCTTTAACTAGCGATCCCTACGATACCATCTTTAACTAGCGATCCCTACGATACCATCTTTAACTAGCGATCCCTTCGATACCATCTTTAATGCTGACAGCGGAATTTCTTTTCTCGCATAACTTACTTCCCATCCGGGTTATACTCTTATGTACTAATCCCATTAATGTGTTAGGGATGATGAAGGCTGAATTTAGAGTAAGTGTACCAGAATTTGCGTAGAGGTTGACTGGAAAACCACTTAGGGTAAAGCACCCACAATACACCCGAATGTAATTCGAACTTCTATCTCCCCATCATCGGCCGCTCAGTAGATTGTGAGAGTGACGCCTTAGACTTTTCAGCCACCGTGTCCTGATATCAATAGTGGGAACACATACACTAAAGTCGGGATGCTACGACGTGACTGAGTGGATTTTGAGTGAGCCAGAAGTATGAGTGGATCGTTAGTGGCGTTGATTTGCAATTTAATAGAGCACGTTCATGCAGATGACCCAATAGCAAGCAAATAAACCCCACTCAATTCTCACTCACCCTTCACTTTGACTCATTATTGCACTTCTCCTTCCTTAAACAACTGATTGCGCATTCAATCCTCCCTCTTTTAGTGTCCCTTTGTAAACTGTCTAATTGGGTTGTACATATAGTTGAGATTCAGAAGTTAGCCAATCCCCATTTGACCTGAACTGCTCGTTATTCGTAAAGTGGGAGATTTGTTTACTTCCGAGACTGGACATTATTATTATTATTATTATTATTATTATTATGAGCACCGCCTCTTACTACCCGTTCGGGTTATACGCACTTATGCTAATGTGTAATGGTAAGGTGATTGTGAGATGAAATGGAGGACCTACAGTTTAACGTGGGATCCGAACCACGGTGGAGGCCTGGCATTCCACACATTCACAAGTTGTGATTAATACACGTCTTGTCAGAGGTGAAGGAAGGGTTTGGCATTCAGATAAATCTGTGCCAGGACCGAGGATTGAACCCCGGACCCCAGCACAGAAGTCTGACACCTTACCCCTAGACCACCAGGTCACCCAGTAGCAATAATAATAATTTAGGATAAATGAATGAGTTGATTTAAACATTAACAAATTACATGAGTATTTTATATACATAATACCGTGGATGTTTACATATTTGCACTAGGTAGGAAAAGAGGGGTCACATCGCTATACTAACATTTTTTTGGGATAAAGGTTTATTTGTATCTCCCCTTCCTGAGAAATGAGAAATAAAATAGTAAGACAGTTATAGTTTCATATATAGTGAGTACCGCTCTAGCACAGACTATATATAGCGCTGTCAAAATTATTAAATCACCCAGCCTTACTCATTGCTTGAGAAACAATAGTTCCAATATGATAGTTCTCACAACTATCAGTACTGTGTGTAATGTTTAAAACAACTCTTTCTCCAGCCGATCTGGGGCAGAAGATATGTGTGTAAGCTTTTTTTCCTCGTTCTCCTCTTCATTATTCTATTTATAACCTGGTCACAATAATTGCTCATCGCTTGAGTCGATTTAAAATGGTAATAAAAACAACTAAAAGGTCACCTAATTTGTAGGAATCAAAGTATATGGAAACAATTCAAACATGTTCGTTGTGTCTTGATGTGGTTCTTCATAAGTACAAATGAGCCATTTACGATCGTCATTTGTTTTTAGCACCGCGTCTTACCACCCGTCCGGGTTATACGCTTATGTACCAATCACGATAATGGTTTTAGGGATTAGGGAGGTTATATTTATAGGGTTGGTGACGTGGCGGTCTAGGTGTAAGGTGTCAGACCTCTGTGCTGGGGGTTCGGGGTTCAATTCTCGGTCCCGGCACAGATTTATCTGATTACCAAACCCTTCCTTCACCTCTGACAAGACGTGTATTAATCCCAACTTGTGAATGTGAGGAATGCCAGGCCGAACGAGATAAGGTGTAATGAGGTGGAGTGGATAGAACTAGCTCAAGATAGGGATACAGTATAATGAGGTTGACTGGATAGAACTAGCTCAAGATAGGGATAGGGTGTAATGAGGTGGACTGGCTAGAACTAGTTTAAGATATGGATAGGTGGCGTACTATTGTAAGTGCGTCAATCAACTTTCGAGTTCCTAGTGCCATAAAGTGAGTAAGTAAATATTATAGCTAATTTACATGTGTTGGTGAGTGTTTAAATTAAATATTTTATGTACTATACCATATTTCTTATTGTTTTCTTTAAAATTGAGGATTTATTCTCATACTTATAATAATCTTGTCTAGTGAATAATAGATTCGTGTTTCCATACTAAAATAGTTTGTTTCGCTTCTATTCAATTGCAATATTCGACATAGTTCTCAAAATTGGCTAAATATTGATATTCGCTGAATACGGGACGGGTGTACATTACTTTATTTGGTCAAATAGCTAAACAGCGCCAATATGCTATTTTCAACATTTCTTCACAGAGCTGGCTAGTGATATTAATGAAAAATGGAAAATTAAATACGCATTATTGTTTGAAGTAGTATTAACTAATAACTAACATTACACTTTTACAGGCCCACTTCGGTGGCCACATGGTCTAAGGTTCTACTCTCGCAGTAGACCAGACTGCCGAATACGAGGAGATCGAGGTTCGAATCTCATTCGGGTGTACTGAGAGTGTTTTTCCCAAAATTCTTTTACGCTCTTCCTCCACGAAAATGCAGGTACACTTCTTATAAGTATAACCTTCCAAATACCTAAAACTATCAGCGTAATTAATTCAAAAGCATATAACTCGAACGGGTAATAAAACGTGGTGCTAAAAAAAATACTTTTATAAAACGTCATGTAAATAGTTTATCAGATTGTCGTTTAGTTTTAAATACTTCGCAAAACCATAGTTAGAAGAGATTTATAAAACAACCTAACTATTAACAATAACATAGGCGTATAACCCGAACAGGTAGTAAGACGCGGTGATAAATAATCATAAAAAAACAATAACATATTTTGTTGAGATTCTTTTTATTTGGGCATACTCTTACTAAGAAATTTCAAAACCAAAATATTGGAACATTGATTCGAGATATTTTTAAAATACAAGAAAAGTATTATTTTTATGTAATCAAGTCAATGGATTGAAATAAAATTTGATACACTCAAATCTCATTTTATTTTTTCCACACTTTATTTAATTTTTTTGAAAAGTTGTCCCTACTACTAAAAATATTATCTATTACTATTAACTTTTGTAAACTTAACATATGGGTATTATATACTTAATACTAATTGAAATCATAAAATTTGTGCAATTCTTCACTACTCTATTTTCTTTTACATAGAGTTGAAATAGCTTTTATTCTATTTTCAGATTTTTGCTCATTGTTTCATCAGAATGACTATGGATATTAACGTGCAACACCGCGGCAAGCATCACGTCAATCAATCCACAGCACTCATCAGTAGTAACGTTGGCAGCACTGCTTCAAACAACAGTCCACCGACAACTCCACCGCCTGGGTCCGAGTCACCATCAATAACGTCCTACAAGGGACAGTCGTACTCAAGTCTTCCAGCCACAACTACAATCCCACTGAGGAATATCAAGAGAAGTTTCGATGTGGCATTCTTGATGGCCCCTGATGAGAATCTCGCCAAGAAACAGCAGCAAGAAAGACATCAACATTTCATCACATCAGCTTCTATGTTAAAGCGGTCTTCCCCTACATTGATACAAACCACAGCTTTTGAACCTATTTCTCCAAATTCAGTGATTAATGCCAAAAATCAGTTGTTTAACACTGTACAAGACACCATTCAAAAGAACAAACAAGACCTAACCCTTTTAGAGGGCGTTCTTGATTCGGTATCCAGGAGTAGTTATCTACTTAGAAGTATGGACACTATTCCTAATAGTCACAATCAAAGACTTGTTATAAGTAGACAACAAAGTAGTAAAGTCGGTTTGTTTGAGCACACTAATCTTTCGTTAATGCGACCAAGTAATGATCAGGAAGATATTATTGAAGAAGTGAGCAAGGTACAAAGTACAATAAGTGAGAGACAGGAACTCAATCTCATTAATATCAGTACTCAAAGAGAAGACTTTAGTGATGATATCCATAGCACATCACTCAATGAGAATAATGGTGGAGGTAAGCCTCTCTTTATGAACTCCTCTGGAAATAGCCCAGGAATAATGATTAGAAGTGCTTTTACTAAAGTGACAACTTCTTCGACGAAATTTGATGCAAGAAATCGTTCCATCTTACCCCTACAGGCGTCTCCATCATCGGTTTCATCCCTTTCAGGAGAAGGGCTATCCCCAGATCACATATCCTATCAGGAGAGTATGAGTCCTCCAGTCATTGGTGGTGGACCAAATACATCCCCAATACCTTCTCCTTTTATGCAAGCGGCAAAGTCCTATCCAAGTCCAGTACCTCTGCTCATGCCTAACCCTCACCTTGCACAGCACATTCCTTCTCCGGTAGGGAAGTCCCTCACTACATCTTATTCGTCAGCCGCATTCCTGCTTCAGCAAGAAAGCGGTTCAAAACATATCAAAGATAATGACATAGACAGCCATGCGTGTATGACTGCCCACACTAATGGGAATTTTAAAAATGATATTGATAACTATTTGATGAAGGCATCCATTACAGCAGCAAATCATCATCAATTATATGGCAACGTAGCAGAAAATGAATTCATGCAATGTTTTCCTGGAAATAGTGTCAACACTGTAAAAATAAGACCAAATAATTTGTTATATCATCACCCAGAATCTATAGCGGCCTATTCTTCACTAGCCGCAGCAGCTTACCCATTTTCTGCCGCCAAATTCACGAATTCAGCTGCCGCAGCCGAACTCTTAGTGACACGCGCACAACCACCTAGCCTACTTTCCACCGTGAACAATTCCGCCGCCGCAGCTGCCGCGGCAGTAGTATCCGCTTCTTTGCTACCGCCATCTTTTGCGGCTCTTTCTTTACCTGCTCAAAACGTGTGTGCTAAGTGTAATATTAGTTTTAGAATGACGTCAGACTTGGTTTACCACATGAGATCCCACCACAAAGGAGACCACATGATTGGAGATCCTATGAAGAGAAGACGTGAACAAGATAAGCTCAAATGCCCAGTCTGCAACGAGAGTTTCAGAGAGAGGCATCATCTCACAAGGCACATGACAGCTCATCAGGACAAAGAAGGGGATGTAGTGGATGAATATGAAGACGGAGAGAGAACGACTTCATCAGGTGTGGAAATAGTAGGACGACGCAGACTGGCATCGTCCGGTCTTTTGGCGTCGGGAAACCACGGAGGAGACAAGTGACAAAGATCTCAGCAGGGAAAGCAGCATCAAAAAACTGCTCACCCGAATAGGAAAGGTTTGAGTGCACCCTCTGCGATGGCATTTATGAATAACCTGAGTCAAGATCTTTATATGATCGCAAAGTACCAGCAACATCAGTAAACTATCATACATATTGACACGAAATAAAGAAAAGCAAAACAATGAAAAGAGGAGGCTTTAGAAAGTGAATTAGGTTTCTTCTAACTAAAACAATCCACATTTTCAAGGAAACATGAATTGAAATATATTGTTACTGTTGATAAAAATTAAACGATAATGTTATTTTTATTATTTTTATTTGTGTTGTAAAGTATAAGAGTGTGTGTGCATGTAATCTGCAAACATGCATATACACATCCATCATACCAGTAGGTCTCAGGTGCTAATAACACTGGTGTGTAAAGTGCTTGTACCAAACAAACATAAATATTCCTTTTTAAAATTTCTAGTAAATGTTTCATTGACTCTTATGAAGTAACGATTATGATTTTTAAGTCTTATTTCGTACCATTTTTTGAAACTATTTTTATTATTAGTTTAATAATGTGCACATTACTTTAACCAAAAATGACAGTATTGCAATATTTCTGAATTAATTTTATTTTATACTTAAGAACACATGAATATTGTATAAAGTTATACATATAATAGTTAATGTGACGAAGGCAAAAACATGGACATGGTATATTTATTAATGTTTTTTGCAATTTAAATTATATTTACCCACACCAATTTAAAATCGAGTGTGTTCAACTTTTGTTACATATCCATTCTTCACGCGCTTAGTGCTGCTAAAGATAAACCTCGTTTGTTTGTAATACATGATAAATTTTGTCCACGTTCAAATGAATCTTCATTATTAAACCGATGGCAAATAAAATAGTTCTTAAACCTTTGTTGAAGAGGATATGATGATGGTGATTGGTTTGTGTTCGATTGGTTAAATGTATCAAAGCTCAATGGACAGGATAAGAAGATACAAAATAATGAATTCATAACTAAGTGTTACGATATTCTTTGGAAAACATTGACTGAACTGTTGGAGTTGATTACGAATTCAACTTCACATTATCGACATAGTTTTTTTACAAAGTAAATAAGGGCGTGTAAAATTAAGTTAAATGAAAAACTATAATACTTTGTTTGACTTTGAGTAAAGCGTATCGTTTTTGTTCTCTGGTGTTAAATATTTGATTATTTTGACGTTCCATTCGGATAATGTCTTTTCTTCGTGAAACTACCTGTACATTTGTGAAATAGGATCGATGGAAAATACATACTACTAACCAAAAATTGTTCAGTATCGAATATATAATTTTCACTCTCACGGTAACTCAAAGATAAAATTGTAATGTTACCAAGGAAACATAGTGGAAAATTTAAACATTTTCATTTTTGTTGATCTCTTTTTTTAAAAAAATAAAGCATTATTTTTATCTAAAAAACGTTGATAATCTTTTAGAATAAAAAAGTGAATGTTTATGTGTAAATAGCGAGTATAGAATTAATAATACAGATATTTGTGTTTAATAGTAATATTTTTATTTATTGTTGTGTTTAACGTATTCTATTATGAACACTCTCAAACTATGTAAAACAAATGAATGGTGGTAAGAAAAATTTAAAATGTGTTTGTTATGATTGTTTTAATTTTTTTTTCTTGGAATGTTGGCTATTAAATATCATTACAAATACAAAACTGTTGGCAAAATACTTTTGTATTGGGAAAAATAGAGACCTATCTCTACTTTTTAAGAAATGAAATTTCACATTTTCCAAGCAATGCTACTGATAACAAAATATGAATTAATTTTACTCGACTTTATAAAAATAAATCAAGATTCCCTGATCCACTACTTTTGATTGCCTTGTGATTAGCAAATGAGGATTGTTTGGTTCCGAAGAATAAAAGAGCAAGAAATTTTTTTTCTCTCAAGAAATGTTCTCTATTAAAATCTGTATTTATATGTTCCTGACCCACACTGGTGGACTTGTGGACAAAGACGACGATCTCGTGTCGTCTTTTTTCCCGGTGACGGGTAGGTCAAGGTTTTAATCCCAGCAGGATGTAATGAAAGTTTTTTTTCCCCCTAAATGGATTATAGCTTTCCCTTCAGGCAAATATGGTACATTTCCTCTAAGCTCTACCTTCCTCTTCACTATTTTACTAACCGGCCCCGTGGTGTAGTGGTCAGTGCACATGGCTACGAGTCTAAGGGTTCAGAGTTTGATTCCCGTTGTTATTTTTTTCTGAAAGAGGAATTACCCCAACGGTCACCAGGGTTCAGTTGATTAGGATTAAGTTAGAGGTTTAATTATTGTTTTCACTGATTCCACATCCTCATACTTACTATCACCAGCATACTCACTATCACCATCATACTCACTATCACCCTCATACTATCACCCTCATACTCACTATCACCATCACCTCATCTCA
>CABFWB010007296.1:7727-25948 GCA_902151455.1 Timema bartmani | reverse complement strand
ATAGACAGGCACACCAGGGGTGGAGGAAGAGGGTTGTGTGATGAGGGGAGATGGCAAACATCTAACTATGACGTCGGAACCTGAGGAGAATATAACGGAGTGACAATGTTGTCAACACTTGGAGGAATTTTAAGGTGGGGACATCCCGCGTCCGTGTAATTGACCCCCTCCCACTTTTAAAAATTTGAGTTTTTATGATTGCAATCTTTTGTTCTTCGTTTGTTCAGGATTGTTCCGCAAAAAAAAAATCGTTTGTTCCGTTTTGATAGGCCCACAAATTAAATGTTTAGATTGGAGGAGGGTGGGAACTTCGCGGTAGCTCCCCCCCCTCCCCCCCAATTTTGAAAATGGACATTTTTATTGTTGCGATCGTTTGTTCTGCATTTGTTCTTGCACAACACAGCCACAGACAGGACGTGAACTCTTGACACTTTGTTTACTCACAAGAGGACAACTTCATGGTAGCCCCCTCCCCCCCACCTTGTAAAAATTCATGTTTTTATGATTGTAATTGTTTTTTCCAAATTTGTTCCAGGTTTTTCCACAAAAATGTTCATTTGTTCTGTTTCGACAAGCCCACAAATTGTATGTTTACTTTGAGGGGTCTAACCTTACGGTAGGCCCCCTCTTTTGAAAATTAACATTTTTTGGTTGCGATCGTTTGTTCTGGATGTTTGAATAGATATTTTCATTTGTTCCATTTTGATACGCCCAAAAATTATATGTTTAGATTGGAGTTCCGTGAATTCACCCCTCTTTTTTTAAAACTAATGATTTTATGATAAAAATCAGTTTTCCTTCGTTTGTTCCGGATAGTTCCTCCAAAAAATACTCACATTTCGTTGTGGTAGGACAACACATAATATATTTAAACTGAGATTGCAGTTTGGCTGCTTTATGGCAACTCTATCACCCACATATGTATATACATACAACTTTAAAAAACATATATTTTATCTTTGCAATCAATCATTTGTGCTTGGTTCATTTAGGATATTTTGCAAAGATTTTCGTTAATTCTTTTTGTAAAGCCTCAATTTTTTATTATTATTAGCTCTCTCCCCTTCTTTCAAAACTAGAAAAATTTTCGTTTAAAGTTTGTTGTTAGTTTGTCCGAATGTTCCTTAACATGTTTATCTTGTTTTGTTTTTCAAAAAAATTACCTTTTCTCACTAACCCTACATCCCCACCTTGAGGTGACCACTCGTTCTCGAATTTCAGGAACAATTTCCAAAATAGGGATCATGTCCTCGACTGATTTCATTCCCAATTTATTAAATAAATCAATGCAATTTGAAATTCATACGAGTTAAATAAAAAAAATTACTCAATTGAGCTACACAAAAAAATGTAAATTTAAAATCTGCGTAACCTTAGCCAACGAGGATTTCTAGAAGGAGTATTTATATTTTTTTGGGCAAATTTAACGTATATATTACTATTTGAGGCAAAACCTTTAGTGAAATATAATTAAATTTTAAAAATGTGTATCTAAGTAAATTAGTCCTATTTTTAAGATTCATGGACTATTTGAAAATAAACTTTTTAACATGTACAAAAATTATAATTTTTTCCCCTTCATCTCGCTACACGTTCATGTTATACCAATTTTATCTAATTACGTTAATTTGTTAGGGATTATGGAGGTTGAATTTATAATAAATGTGTCCTCATTTCTGTGAAGGGGGAGTGAAAAATAATTTGGGAAAAAACACCCTTCCTTCACTTGACCGGGAGTCGAAATCCGATCTCCCCATCCTCAACAGTCTGGTTTATTGAAAGAATGACGCCTTAAGCCTATCGAACATGAAGGTGGGTTAAAGAAATGAAATATTTGTAAATATTAAATAAAACAAAGTAGAGCCATCTTTCGAATACGGGATGTGCTCAAAGACAATCGGAAGAAATCGGGAAATAGCAAGTATACATATTTTTCTAAATAAGGTGTATAAAAGTGCTTTCCTATTAACATTCAGATATATATTTACTTGTCACAATACTTTCTCAGTAAATCGTATAGGTAAGTCTTACATGAGAAAAAGAAAATAAATACTACTTCAAAGAAAAGTAAAATGTAACACTGTAAATAGTATAATATGTATGCTGTGCTGTATGTCCTTTATGTATATTATATTAAAGTGCCACTAAACCCTTTTAATTATATTATTTATAATAATCATCTGTAATGTAATCACTATTGTAAGTCCCATAGAAAACTACTATTTAATTTGTTTACGGTAGTAACAACTTATGGAAGTAAATCCTATGGGATGTTCAGTAATTATAATATAAACACAATGAATTTATTGAAAATCTAGTTATGATCGTACTAAACTATTAAATAAGATAAAAAAATCAATTAACATTCCTTGTGTAGAGGGAAATCTATTATTATTATTATTATTATTATTATCTAATGTGTAATGGTCGGGTGATTGTGAGATGAAATGAAGGACTTACAGTTTAACGTGGAATCCGAACCACGGTGGAGGCCTGGCATTCCACACATTCACAAGTTGTGATTAATACACGTCTTGTCAGAGGTGAAGGAAGGGTTTGGCAATCAGACAAAGTTGTGCCGGGACCTAGGATCGAACCCCGGACACCCAGCACAGAAGTTTGACACCTTACCCCTAGACCACCAGGTCACCGAAGTATTTTATTAATTGTTAGTTATACAAGTATACACGGGCTAGTTCATGACTTATTGCCGTTACTATCTTGTAAGTCTCCTTCTGATTATGTTCTTCATGTTTAGAAAGTTCACGTTAAGAGTGACGCCAACTCTGAGAAAAACTGCAGACGTCTAAAAATCTTACGCTATTAAAGACGTTGTCTACTTGGAAGATCTTGAAGCTATTTTGCGAAGAGGGTTGCATCTTAATTTGATGCACCTAAGAAGTCTAAGTACTATCACATTTATATGACAATGTACAAAATAGAAAGAGAGGGAAGAAAATGAGTAGTTCACCCTGAGATGGCTCTTGTCTATTTGCTGATAGCCTTTTCCCTTTTCTTCTGACGAGTTTACACTCACTTTAATATTTACGCCTTGAAAACATTGACTTGCTTTATAATTTTACCTTTTTCTTGTTTCCTATTCTAGATAGACCTATGCTACCACGGACTTTTTTAATCTACATCCTGGCAGGAAGATACCTACAGGCCATTTTCGTGACTTAGTCAGTCAAAATTGTAGATGCTTTATAAAAACTACGTTTACAAAAAAACTACTTCACTATAAAATCATAATTTTGTGACACTGTATTTTTAGAATTATTTAAGAATTTATGATTTTTGTTTCAAAGTTATATCTTTAAAACTCGCCGAATAGAACGTAAATTCATTAACCTGGGGAATCCTATCTTGACCTACCGTAACGTCACAAGTTGGCAACGTCCTTAATAAGTTTTGTTATATCACAACATAAAACATGCAATGCATTTTGGAAAGTGTGGCATTCTATGAGATGAGACTGAACTGTATCCACTCGGAATGGTATCCATTCCGACAGTTTTGTAATAAACTGCTTTTGTGAAAAACTGGAATTGTATCCACCTGNGCATTCTATGAGATGAGACTGAACTGTATCCACTCGGAATGGTATCCATTCCGACAGTTTTGTAATAAACTGCTTTTGTGAAAAACTGGAATTGTATCCACCTGGATTATACTCACAAAAACTGGACTGATTATATCAGCACATGACTTATAAGCTAACTTAAATCTAGAAAAAACACAACATCCAGCCCCAGACTCCCTGATTCCCCCCAGCCGTTAATTCATCACTCGTTCCTTTTAAGTCAACAACCCGGAGGTTGGTCTGGTACTGGGCATGCACTCAGCCTTTCAGCTGGTTAGTGATGCTTGCACCATCTGGTAGAACTCACATGTACTAGGGGGGTTTCATTAAGTGTGATGGTGTCTCGTTGACTTCCACACTGACTTTCTATGAGCGAGCGCGAAAGGGCCTACCAATTTTGCCGAGGGAGGTATTTTCACATACCTTCCAGGGTTATTATAAATGCCACAATCGACATGGGACCGACGGTTTTACTTCCCCTCCGAAGGAAGTTGTGTTAAGGATTTTTTATCTCTTAAGAAAAATCTGTCAACCTCAGCTGGGTTTGAACCCACGAGCATCGGGTCTTGAAGCGAGCTCTTTACCTCAAGATCACCGAGGTTGACAATTCATCACTGTGAAAGGGGAAACCCACATTTCACTATTCATACATTTTTCAGCCACGCCGGGAACCGAATCCGGGACCCTAAGATCTGTAGGCAGAGACACCCTCGAATAAGCTAAGGTGTCGGACGATATATATTCTTAATACCCGTCTAATAATACTAATGAAATAGTAAAATAATCCCGCTTTGGTGGCTGCATGGTCTAAGACGCTACTCTCGCAGAAGACTAGACTATCGATGACGCGGGGATTGAGATTCGAATCTCAGTCGGGTGTACTGAAGGTGGTTTTCATTAAAAAAAAATCCGTTTCCCTCCACGTAATTGCTGGTACACTTCCTCTAAATATAACATTCCTAATCCCTAAAACAACCAACGCAATATACATAAACTTATAACCCGAAAGGGTAGTAAGACGTGGCGCTAAAAAAAAAAAAAAATGAAAAATTTGTAAAATATTATCCATTTTGGCTGCAAGAAAAAAATATTTTTTATACTTAAAAAAAAGGCCCTCTCTACGAAAATTGGGCTGCACCAATTGTGCACCAGGATGGTAAGTTCCTCTTCGTGACCGGTAGTCGAACACGATGATTACGTCGTGATAATGTAACAACTACGGAAAACACATTATTTGAGGGAGGGAGGGAGGAGAGGGAACACAGCCCCCCCCCCTATTCCCGACACATATACATCCTGAAGTGTACAGGTAGGTAGAGGGGTAGGAAAGGGGTAAAACAATAGGTCACAGGATCCTAATCTACAAAAGGAGGCGGGAAACTCAACCTTAGTAGATTTAAAATAAAAATATGTTCATTTTCACTTTCGTATGCAGGATGTGGACTTAACAAGACCTTAATTCCTTTGTCTCTAATTAATTATGTAGTCGGGTTTGTAAAACTGTGATTTGAACGGTGAGATATTTTTGTTTTAAGACGATTGGCCCTTTTCATTTGGAGTGGAAAAGCAGAGCCATGGGAATATTCAAGACTTTTTATTGCTCTGCAATTTTCTTTTCGGAAACGTTTTGTTCAAGAATAGAAGCATGTTGATTAAGTTATACTTTTTTTTATATACACACTTCCTCTATGATTTTAACAATGATCAAATATCAATTATTTTGACATTTTTAATAGAAAACTGCCAGCTGCATAAAAAAAGAAAATGTAACAATTAATAAACATCGATACATTATCTTAGAAGGGGTGTTGAAAATATTACTATAAACACTTCACTCATTCTCGAAAAAACTGATATTTCCAAACTTATGATTTTTCTGCAAGACCTGTCCGGTAGCTAGCGCCATCTGCGGTTTCCATGATCCATCTGTTCTTGTTGGCGCGGAAGAATACTTTGGTTGGTTGTGAAGCCACGCCACGCCTTTCACCCTCCCGCCCACCATCCCACAAAATAGGTTTTAAATTTGAACTCAACAGAGCCAAGGGCCTTAAGACGGGGATGTAGGAGACGCGAGAAAAGAACAGTGTTTTTGCAGTTTTTATAGCAAAACTTTTTTTTGGTCAAAATAAATCACATAACATAATAGTTTAATTTTCTTCACACGGTGATATCAACAAATGTTGAATATGTCATGACTCATGACTCATATTAAATGAAGAGAAAAAGTCATTAAATTCCAGGACACCCTTGTCAAGTATTCAATAACTGTTTAAGTTAACATGTAAAGAAAATTAAACTCTGTGTTTGTACTGAAACAATATTTGATTTCTTTAGACAAAAACTTTTGCCATAAAAATTGCAAAAACACTTACGTTTTATCTCGTCCCCTACATTCCCACCTTAAGGTCAAGAATGATCAGAGTTTTTTAGCGGTGAGAATTAAGGTGCGAGGTAAGGGAACTTGAACCTAAGGTCCGTATTCGTACGTATTTTATATATTTAAAAAAATGATATTGTAAATAAAGTATTGCATTCGTATGTAGTCTATATTTAGTGTAGTTTGAGGAAGACATTTTCATTTCAATTAAAATGCTTGTGTTCAAATGCCACGACGATCAGGACAAATATTCAAGAACAATAATTGATATTAATATTTGTAGAATAGTAATTTAATCGTATCTACTAAAGCAATGTTTTATTTATTTTGTCCAAAAGAACTATTGTGATGTTATTTTTGGTTAAAAGAGTTACTTATAATAGAAATCTAATAATCAGTTGACTAAATTCTTCAAATATATAATATCGTTTACTATTTTATTGTTAACTTGTTTTAAATTTCATTCAAAACTCCTATAGTTGTGAATATTCATTATTTATTCATTTACAATTAAATGAATATGTCATACATAAATGATCTACTTACATTTATTTCACTATATTAAATCATTTTGTCTTTATTTTTTTTCATAAACTGCCAACCCGCCATGTTTATTAATTTTGTTGGTAGGTGATTTTAACGCTATCTGCTCCAGAGAGTGGTTTATTTCGGCACTATTCGATTAGTTTATTCTTATGTTCTTGGACGCTTATAGCATCTGGCTGTCTCTTGAAACAATAATTGCCCCTAGCGGAAGAAATTATTATTCTCGTTTTGTTTTTTTGTTTGGTGCCAAGTTTAAATTAATTTTAAAGATGAATTATGTTCATATATAAAAATTTATAATTTTTTTAAAAGTAATACCCCCAATAATTAAATAGTTAAGATTGTTTGTTTTATTCTTGCTTATAAATCCCGGTGAATATTTTCTCTTAGGCCGGTGATTGTTTATTTTAAAACAGAAAGAACGTGTTTGTGTTTTGTCTTTATTTTTGTTGTGACTCTTAAATTGGCTTCAAAAGTGGAAGGAAGGATCCTTCAATTATATTTTTTTGAAAGGTTCATGGTAATTCTAATCATCTAAAACTTCTAAAAAGAGGTATTAACTTGTGAAGAAGGTTGAGTGGAAGTTTTTCAAGGAAGATTTTGTGCAAATTGGAGGCAGGAGAGTTAAATATTGACGGAGCTTTGGGTCACCATTTACAAGAACAAGGACATTTTCGGGTGATATCAAATCCATCTGTAATCATCCTGTTATGGATGTAAATAATTAAGCATAATCCTTAAAATTACTAAAGAAGGACAAATAATTTCAGTTTTCAAACCAGAATTAATACCTTTTGTCCACCTCAGAACAATATTTTTTTTGTTTATTAAAGAATCATAGCCTTATTGTTACATGTTATAAAGAATAAATTTTGTTGTTAAAATCCTGTTATTTGCTTAAAGAAATATGTATATTCAATTATACTCACAATTCAAGTGAGAGTTTAACAATTTCAAGTATTGCTTAACAATACTTATATTAATTTTTATAACTTAAGAGGCATGCCTTAATAGGTAAGGTTTATTTATGGTTATCATTCACTACATTAATTAAAATCACTCTTTAAATTAAAAAAAAAAAGAAAAAAAAATAATAAAAAAATAAAAAAAAATTAATAATATGGAGGCACCGGGAAAATGTTAACTCACCCCTCTGTTCCTAAGTGCTAACTCACCCTCCTGGTTCTAAATGTTAACCCACCCTTCTGGTCCTAAATGTTTTAAAAACATCATGACGTAATCTCCCTCCCGGAGAAGATATAAGTTTCACAATAAACTTATCAGCTAAAATTAAGCTGCTAGTATTTTTTAGTGGTATTTTAAGTATAATTTATAAATACATGACTTACAAACTAACTCAACCTAATATAGCTCGCCTAACAATTCCAGCCCTGTGACCTAGATATTTCCTAATTGATTAGCAGATAGAAACAATAATACACAGAGTAAATATCTCTGTCATCCCTGCCTAGAATCGAACCCAAGTCCCCGAGACTCTCCTGGTATTATATATTTTAAAACACCCACGTTGGGGATGGTGCACGCTAGTTCCTTTCTTTCCGGAGATGAGGTTGTTGATGCTAGTGTTGTTTATTGTGCGGCGCGGTGCTGGTTGAACCACTGCATGCAGTGCAGGCGGTGGAGAAGTAGGGGAAGCTAAACCAGGTAATTTATACCCGCGTGCTTGCAAGGGAAACATCTAGAATCGGAGCAACAGCCAATTAACTCCACCAACTTATGATAGTCCTGATAAAGACTGAAAAGAAGGCGAAGGAAAGGAATGGTAGGAGTGTAGGGAAGGAGGAAGTATTTTTGTAGTTTTATATCAAAACTTTTTTTTTTGTCAAAATAAATAAAATATGGTTTCTATACAAATATATAGTTAACTTTTCTTCACACGGTGTTATCAACAGTTATTGAATATCTGTCGAGGGTGTCTTAACATTTAATGACAGTTTTATCTCTTCATTTTAAAAAAGTTTTTCATCTAACGCCGCTATGCTAATGACAGATATTCAACAACTATTGATATCACTTTATGGAGAAACCGGCCCCGTGATGTAGTGTTCAGTACGCCTGGCTATGAACCTAGGGGTCCCGGGCTAGATTCCCGGTTGGTAACAAGGGTATTTTCCCCGAAAGGTGAATTATCCCAACGGTCACTAGTGTTTGGTTAGTTAGGTTTGAGGTTAGGTTTAAGTGTTTCCACTGGTTCCACATCCTCATATTCACTATCACCTCATCTCATCGGGACATGGAAAGAGCCTCCACGGAAAGGATGTACGATTAGTACATTCGGGCGTCCCCTGGGCAAAGGTACATTATTATTATTATTATTATTACCATGTGAAGAAAATTAAACTATCTGTTTGTACTGAAGTACTATTTTATTATGTCGAAAAAACTGCAAAAATACTGCCTGCCCACTTTAAAGTGATTCCAGTGCATTATAGAGTAGCGATATGCAAGTTTTCACTCAGATCGGAATTTAGGTCGGACATTGGAGTAACAGATAGCGACACATACATTGTTTGAATGTATATTACAAAAAAAAAAGTATATCTATTAATTTGTTTATCAAGTTTTCATTAATTTTTTTAGCATCTCATCTTAATACCTGTTCAGGTTATAGGTGTATACACTATGTAATTACGTTGTCAAATTAGCGACCGGGAAAGTTAAATTTAGAAGAAGTCCACCCATAGAGTGGAAAGCCATTTAGGAAAAACCACTCTCAGTACAATTGACCGTGATTTGAACCCCGATATCCCTTTCATTGGCAGTCTAGTCTATTGGGAGAATGACGCCTTAAGGCTTAAACCATGCGGCCACCAAAGCAGGTAGCATTTGGTTGAATATAAGACAATATTTTTATTTAATTCTAAAGAAATGTTTGGCCTTTCTTTCCGTAGTAAGTGATTTGAGTGGTAGGCCACAAATCTAGGAGACACTTATTCTATTCCAAGTGATTTGGGATGAAAATATTTACTATATGTTTAATGGTTCATCTTGCAATTCACATCCAAAATAGTCTACCTCCCAGTTTTGATATATGGCCATCTTTCATTTTATGTATATCAGCTCCAAATGACCTTTATTCAATGCAACAGTTTCTGAAACAACACGCTATTCGTTTCGCATACCGAATAAATGTACCAAGTCCCGTAGCTCAAATCTCTGATATATTTCCCATCAATCTACGCCCATACACTTTAATCTCTGTACTGGATACGTTCATCGAGCAGGTGAAAGACACACACAAAAACACTATCTTTTGGAAAATATTGACCTCCACCATCTTCAACCTCGAGACTCTCATCTTGTCAACATCTACCAAACGACAGTTAAAGACGATCATTTAAACTTAAACCCAGACCCCGCATAAAATATTCCTGCTCATAGATATATCTTTTATTGTGACACTTTGAGTTTTAAAACATTATTAAATAAATAATTTCATATATTTTTTTAAAAAATGGACTGACTTTTAAATCTAAGCTCTATTTTACAATCTATGTATTTAATAAAAAATCAAACTATAAGATTCTACCACTTGCTGATGGCCCGTTTACCTCCCTTTTGTCGTAAGAATTAAATATCTGTATCATTAGAAAAAAATCCATCTTGTTTAACGTACACTGCTTCTTAATATCTGTCAAATCCAAATTTATTTACACTAATGGGCTAGGGGCGAGGAAGATAAAACTTAGAGGAAGTGTGCCTAAAATTGCCTGAAGGAGTGAAGGGAGAGTTAGAAAATATTCAGGCAAATTAATCAATACATTCCTTTGGGATTCTAACTACAAACTTACAGTCATCGGCAAACCAGAAAATTAAAATATATCTACCTTCTAGAACTGAGTGAGTAATATTAGACGTATTAGCCTATGTTCAGTTAGTTTGTAAGTCGAGTGTGGATATAATGTGAGTTCAGAAATTTCACTTTATATTACCCAATACAAACTAAAACAAACTCATTTTATGACAAATTTTTTTTTGAAGTATATAAACAAGTTTACTCTGTTAAGTTAGACTTATTGAAAAGGTGCAAAGCTGAAACTTCACACACTACCCCCAAAATTCTCAAAACTGAAATTATTTGCAAGGGGGATTCTGCTTATCGTGATCACGTGGCTAGAGTCATATATATATAGCCAACATAGGTTTTTCCCACGGTCTAAGGTCTTAAAATACTTAATTATCGGTGACATGGATACCAAGGTTACGATCTTGGCTGGGTGTATTAGGGCAATAATTTGGTATGAGTTTCTATATGTGATTTTTGCATACCCTCTCTTTCTTAAATAATGCGGGTGCATTTACTCTAAATTACCTTCCTAGTCCCTTACTTTCCCTTAGGCTAAGTCTTTAATCAATTTTATTTTGAGCGTATTTATTAGAAAAACTACAATACCATTTTATATCAAAACAATTTATTTTAAAAACTACACAAATGAAAATAGAAATTTGTTCACAAATATTTTATTTGAATTATTTGATGTTGTTTGAGGCAGTCGGGCGATACATAATTGTCAACAAAAACAACAAAACACTATTGATACACCGAATACTATTTTAAAAAGAAAGGACATCAATCAAATAAAATTGTATCACTGTAAAGGGAATCAAACAAAAACAGATAAAAACTTTTCAATAGTATAAAAAAAAAATAGATTAAAAAAAATCTTTCACTACTGCAAGCGACAGAATCATTTACGTGTTTTGTTTATGTTGTTACATTATTATTATTATTTTATTATTTTGTCAGTGAGAGACTAATTTCAGTAGAATGCTTCTCCATAGGACCATGTAAAACCCGGGTCACTTTCAGAATATAAAACCAGGTGTGGACAGATTCCTAAATGATCCGCTGAAATGAAATCAGGGGGAATATAAACGACGATCATTTCAATCCAAGCCCCCTATGTACCATAAAAGGAGGGGGGGAGGGGCGGGTAAAAGAATTTATAGACACGTGGATGGGTAAATAATGAACAAGTTTCATTCGTGCATCATGCAGGGTCAACACGGAAGAGAGGGGGGGGGTGAGGGAATAGCATTAAAAAGGGGTACAGTCACTAACTACAGTGCAGTCCAGGTTGTCATTTTTTGTCCCCTCTCCCCTTCTCAGCCTCCCCTTACCATAATAGATGTTCCTCATGTGTGATGCATTACGTAAAGAGCTCACGCTCAATGTACACTTTGTTTCAATAAAGCTTGTACCAGTTTCGTAGTCATATCGTGTACTATCTTAACGTCAACCAACAGAACCTATCTTTGCCAATCTTAGCCTAAAAAAAAAAGTTATTAATTATTTGACGACAGATAATCTATTACAAAGTAATTAAGTCAGATTGATAAATTGAGGGATACTTTTTAAGGTGCGGCAGAAGGGGGCGTAAGTATTTTTATAGATTTTATAGAATATAATTTTTTTGGCCAAAATAAATCAAATATTTCGCCAGTAGCAACATAGAGTTTAGTTTTCTGCACATGCTAATATCAACAGATCTTGAATATCTGTCAAGGGTGTCCTGGAATTTTGTCAAAACTTTTTAAATAGAGAGAAAAAGTATTGACAAAATTTCAGGACACCCTTGAAAGATATTCAAGATCTGTTGATATTAGCATGTGCAGAAAACTAAACTCTATGTTGCTACTGGAGAATTATTTTATATATTTTGGCCAAAAAAAATGTAATGCTATAAAAACTAAAATTACTCGCGCTCCCTTCTGCCGCACCTTAATAGAGAGATTTCTACATAATTTTAACTGCCGAGCTACTTATTTTAAATGCATATAGCCCGAACGGGTAGTAGGACTCGGTGTTTAAAAACAACGACTTGTTTTAGATGTAAATTCCCTAACGTCTGTTGGGATTGCATTGTGTTCTGCTGTTAGTATAATACCAACTCCCCCGGCTAAGCTCCGTGTCCTTACAATTGCGTGGCATGTGGTACCTCCTCAATCTGATTACTTCCTAATACTCCAATCACGATATGGTCCCATTACAGCTCGGTAATAATATTCAACTTGGTCCGTCACTAGCTATAGTGTGATTTTGGTAGGAAGAACCGTAGAGGTTAGTTACTCAAGCTACTCAAACCATTTTAATATATCCATACATCAAGTCATGTTATCTGCAGCTGTCACTGTTGATAGATATTATCAATACCTATAAAATAAAACAATTAATATAGTAACATGTTATCAATGTTGGCCACAAAAATTTTTTTTAATTCTCTCAACTGGTCTTCCAACCAAAATCAGGGTATATTTATTATATTGCAGTAACGGCAAGAACATCTACTATTACCGAACTCTATAGTTGGACTGAAGCAATATTTAACTTATTCGGGCCAAAAAGAAAGTTTTATATTTAAACTTCTAAAATAATTATCTTTCCTACCTTAAAGAATATACATGAAAACAGCCTAAACAGATAGTAAGACGTAATAGAAAAACTTTGGTTCTTAATTGTGCATGATTCATATCTAAAAGTAAATAATGCATAAACGGTGCACAATTCATAAGAAAAATACTAAGGTTTATAGGGAAACGTAGTGATGAAAGTCTTAAGTCAAGTGTATTTTATTAATATAAATTGGCCTGACCTTTTTGATATTTAGATAAGGTCTTTAAAACTATTTCACTTTAGGGTTAGATCAAAAAACTACGTTGATTATATTGTGTATTTTGAAAAATATAAGTGGTGCCTGTACTATTAAATCAAATTTGATTTTTTATTTAGTTCTAATTTTATTGTTGCCATGATTATTATGGCATACCCACCTCCCAATAACAAAATCCAAAATTTAATACTTACCCTTTATTTTCAATCATATATGCAATTGTATTAATTGATGTAAAATGAATTTCGTTAATAACAAATAAATTTGGCTACCACAAGGCATTTAAAATCCGACCAGTAGATAACTTCCTTCTGCTGTGTATTCTGACCTTCAATTGGCTAAAGCCTCCCCTCGCATTCTTATTGGCTGATACAAGGGCTGTCTATGCTCAAGTCCATGAATAACGCAAAATTAAAAGGTAAATCAACTTTACTTTACTGGCTAAAAACTGTGTATCGATTATGAACGCCATTATTTAAAATAATGTGTTTTAACTTCAACCGCACTATGTGGTACGCACTATTCGCTTTTAGCTATGCGTTATGCATGAATATAGACCCAGCCTAATGATGCGAGATTTCACTTAGTTGGTAATGCGAATGCGATCACGTGAGTGCTTAAAGAAATTGAAAGTTGTCTAGGCTGCTACCAGATTGAAGCACCTGCAATCGTGTGACGTCAACAGGGTACTACTAGTTTATTATTATTATTATTATTATTATTATTATTATTATTATTATTATTATTATTAGCACCGCGTCTCATATTTTCAGTCTCATATTGTTTAGTTTGCAGGTGATGGGGAGTTTAGGGTTCAAATTCCAGACCACGCGTGAAAGTTTTCCCCCCTCTAAATGGTTTCCCACTCTACCTCCACGCATATGCTAGTGTATTTCTTCTTAATTTAATCTTTCCTCATCCTTACTTTATTAGTGCAAATATCCACTTAGTTAGTTGAATGGTTTAAGGCAAGGATTGCCAAACTATTTTTGAGTATGGGAGCTACTTTCGAAATGTCAAAATGGTTTTGCGAGCTATCCAGTGTAAAAATTGGTCGTATCGCGTATTGTCTATTAGTGTAACATATACAGAAAATTTGGCATCAAGACTTTATTCAATTTGGGGATGGATTCTGTGGCTTGAATTTATATTAATTGTAATAGAAATGGCGTTAAAAGTTGATAGTAAACTTCACACAAAAATTATCTTTTAGTTTTCGATAAAACAAGGGTTTTAATTTATATATATAAAAAAAGACACATATATTTTAAAAAACTGGTGTGTATACTTACTGTGTGTGCTTACTGAAAAGTACAACATTCCCTTTCGTCGAATTTTTTTTTTTAGCACCCCCCGTTTTACTAACCGTTCGGGTTATACGCCTATGTACTAATTACGCTAGTGGTTTTAGGAATGTGGAAGGTTATATTTATATGACGTGTAGCCACATTTGCGTGTAAGAAGAGTTACACCCTACTGAGATTCGAACCTCAATGTCCCCGTCATCGCGGTAGTCCAGTCTACTGCGAGAGTGGTGCCTTAGACGATGCGGCCCCGAAGCGGATCATATTTTGTTTAATGTTTGGTGAAAAGCTTACCACTACAATTCTAACACAGTTATAAAAAGCTTTATCTGTGAGCTTACTTTTGTAATTGTTTTTCACTGCCTTCAGTTGAAAATGATAACTCAGACAAGTAGAGCAGAGTAACTTATTCACTAGGAGTGCAACATGAACCCGAAGTATCGCAGAGTAACTCCTTCACTTGGAATTCAACACGAACCAGAGGTAGAGCAGAATAACTTCTTCAGTAGGAGTTCAACACGAACCAGAGGCATAGCAGAGTAACTCCTTCACTAGGAGTTCAACATGAACCAGAGGTAGAGCAGAGTAACTCCTTCACTTTGAGTTCAACATGAACCAGAGGTAGAGCAGAGTAACTTCTTCACTAGGAGTGCAACACGAATCAGAGGTAGAGCAGAGTAACTCCTTCACTAGGAGTGCAACACGAATCAGAGGTCGAGCAGAGTAACTCCTTCACTAGGAGTGCAACACGAATCAGAGGTAGAGCAGAGTAACTTCTTCACTAGGAGTTCAACACGAACCAGAGGCATAGCAGAGTAACTCCTTCACTTTGAGTTCAACATGAACCAGAGGTAGAGCAGAGTAACTCCTTCACTTGGAGTTCAACACGAACCAGAGGTAGAGCAGAGTAACTCCTTCACTAGGAGTTCAACACGAACCAGAGGTAGAGCAGAGTAACTCCTTCACTAGGAGTTCAACACGAACCAGAGTTAGAGCAGAGTAACTCCTTCACTAGGAGTGCAACACGAACCAGAGGTAGAGCAGAGTAACTTCTTCACTAGGAGTTCAACACGAACCAGAGGCATAGCAGAGTAACTCCTTCACTAGGAGTTCAACACGAACCAGAGGTAGAGCAGAGTAACTCCTTCACTTGGAGTTCAACACAAACTAGAAACATCGAGATCACACATATCCTGAACTTGAGGCAACCTTCTTCAATAACAAGTCACTTTGTAAAGTGTAAAATTGATTTTTCGCGTGAGTTATCGAAAAATGCCATCGCGAGCTACCGATAGCTCGCGATTGACCATTTGGATATCCCTGATATAAGGCGTGTTAAAAAAAAGGGACAGCTACAGATAGCATGAGCTGATGCATCAATACGTGAATTAGATCTAGAGGCTTTTATTCCCTTCATATGAAAATTAGACCATACCACAGGGGAAAGGAACGTTCATTTCCCCAATAACTGTGAAAACTCACCAGTCATTCAATGACGTTTGCGTATAAAAACGTCGGTAAATATCACTTCCTCTCTTCCTTTGTAAAGTTGTAAAATATATTGTACCCTTATAGAAAAATGAATCCACTAAATATTCGAGTGTATCATCCGCAGATTTAATGGTGACCTCACTCATTAATTTAATGCTAAAAATAAGCTCCCAAATACACCCCAAAACTAATCACCTATTAAGCAGAATACTTTAGGAATGATCCCGAAATTATTTAGTTCGTTCAATCGACCGTCCCTCGACAGTCCAATTTCCAGTAATGTGTAATTATTTTGCTTTCAGAACGCCACCACGCTCAAAACTCGCTATAATTTATTCATGCATCGCAAATGTTCACGGATAAAAAAAAAAAGCAGATCTCACCAATCACATGCTAAAATCCGTTGTTCTCTCTGGACAAATAAGTTCAATTTAAAATGTTTAAACACAGAAAAACAAACAAATTGACAAATAAAATTGTTGTCAAACATACACTAAGCATGCTCCAATCCCTCCCCTCGACCCGCAACCCTCTCGCACCCTTCTAAAAAAATACCCCTCTTCTATTTTACTTTAAAATGAAATAATAATCTGTCGAAACTAGTTCATTCATCCTGGGACAATAATGTGTCTCTATAATAGTTGACCGCGAATGTTAATTTGCATCTGTCGAATTATTTTGTTTTCGGTTCTAAACACGATTTGAACACTCCCCATTACATCTGCGGATAGATAATTGTATTTCAAACCACATCATATGATGTCGCATAATGGAAATATTTATTTATATTCTATTAAAACACACAATGTGTTATTGAATTTATTCGATTTAAAGCACTAAATCTAGTTTTGACGATACCGTGACAGTATGTGGCGCGTCTCTGTCTACTGAGCTGAGGATACCAATTTCGATTCCCGGCAATCTTATTCTTTCACGGTGATAAATTTAAGTACGGGGGACTGGTTGCTACAAGAACACAGCCGGAACACAAATCAGTATAGGTAAGACGGATCGCTATCTCGAATCATTGGTTCGTAACTTCAATGATTGTCAGATACAAGAACACAGCTGGAACACGGCTTGAGACATGTAAAATGGCCCGCTATCTCAACTTGATGGCTCGTAACTCCAATGCTTGCAAGAACACAGCTGGAACACGGCTTGAGACAAGTAAAACGGCCCGCTATCTCAACTTGATGACTCGTTACTTCAATGCTTGCAAGAACACAGCTGGAACACGGCTTGAGACAAGTAAAATGGCCCATTATCTCAACTTGATGATCTCGTTACTTCAATGCTTGCAAGAACACAGCTGGAACACGGCTTGAGACAAGTAAAACGGCCCGTTATCTCAACTTGATGGCTCGTAACTCCAATGCTTTCCGGTACAAAGCTATAGTCTCCAGGGAGTTTTACAGGGATGTAAAGAGACAGCATAACGCAGGGGTTCGTGGACGCCCTATCGACAGCAAAACGCTTTATTCCAGGCTGTTTCTCGTTACTACCGCGCCCCCGTGTTAGGCACCTCGTAAACGAGACCTTATAGAACACGGCTCAGTGCAACACCGATATAACTACGACGTCGTCTTGTAGGCGTGTGAGGGTTGGGGCGTATCACTTTTCCCGCTTGTAGTTTGATTATTCAACTCATGAGGGAATTATCCTCAATTATTTGGAAATAGACTAGAAAATAACTTTTAATGTAACCGAAAGGTATTCGAACCTAATAACGATATCTCAAGCAAGGGCTGACCTCATCAATCGAACACGCTGAAAATTAATAAATCCTTCTGTCTCTGCCCATTCTCCCCCCCTACCCATTATCTAAACGACAACCTGTCAGGATAGCTTGTCAAATGGTGGGAGTTGTCGGGTAGGAGCGTTTAAAATATTCAAACTCGTTGTGTTGATGGATTTATTATAGACTGAAGTACATAATGTGATGTAGATAGTTAATTGGTGAACTACTACCAAAGCTATAGCTCAAGTCAGTTCGTCTAGCATACAGTCCTTGTATACGTCTATATTACTGAACTACTCCACCTCGTCCTGGACAAGAACTACATAAGTTCTAGCTCTATGGTTCTTGTCGTCAACTATCAAAAACCTCTTAACCTCTCTCTCTCTCTCTCCAAAGTATCTCCGAAAACAAGACCCGTTGTCCTCGTTTCGCACCTATATATATATATAGATATATATATATGCGATATATATATATGCGATATATATATATATATGCGATATATATATATATGCGATATATATATATATATGCGATATATATATAT